>KZ308164.1:1009284-1054502 GCA_000376725.2 Ladona fulva
TCTTGGAGCGATTCACTCTCGAAGTTTTTTATTCCTTGTCGTAAATTATGTATTAAATTTCGTAATCATATTATGCATTTTGCCCTGTGCTAAGTGACACTATATTTCTGAAATCCAACATCTTTCATTAGAGTATATCAATCATGGAACGGGTACATTTTATAACCATAAGGTCTCATTTAGAAGGAATACTCAGATGGCTTCCTAAGGTAAAAGCGATGGCTGATAGGGATTTTAAAGCTAGGAATAACAAAATCCTTCACTTTTTGTCGAAAAGCGTGAGGAAAAAAGTTTTGCACAAGACGTGTTACAAAACGTATACCTACACTCGGAAGGTAGATAAAAGCGACCCTGGGTTCGATTCCCGGTTTAATCCTAAACATATACATAAGTGTTTAACGTTTCGGTAGGTTCTTATGCCCTTATATACCCTATTTCATGCTACATATTTCTTTCTTTTCTCGCTAATTTTTAAACTTCATTGAGAGGGATGAGAGGTAAGATGTCAAATGGTCACAATTCGCTTCTTAGAAATAATTTATTACTTATCGATTTTTAAAAATATCGGCACCTAAAACACGGAGATCTTCAGGTAATTGTTTACATTTACTAAAACTGTGATACATGGATACAAGAATGCTTAAAAAGAGCAGTGTTGTACCGAAGAGAAGCTGTCTATAAATAAGGCTAGAAAAGAAGGTTTGAGGGGAGAGGTCACGTGAGATGGAAGCGGCACCATGGGCGGAGAGGGATGAGAGGTTTGCCGTGGAAATTACACGAAAACGTTCCAGTTGTGGGCCATCCGAAGAGCCGAGAACCCCTCCCTCGGCTCACGAGATAATTGTTTAGGGGTCTGGTGGAGAGAGGCAATAATTGAGGTGAGGGGAAGAGGAGGAATTCGAAGGGGAAGGAAAGTGGAGAGAAATCAGGAAAAGAAACCGACTAAAATCGAAAAATTCGGAAGAAAAAAAAAGAATCGCCGAAAAAACGATCGGGATGCGTGTTTAAGCACTACAGTTTCGATTTATTTTCGCTGTTTTTTCACGTGACGGGCCGATACACCTCTTGCTCCTTCTCCTTTCTGCGCCTTTTTCTATGAATATAGAAGATGCGAAGGAGAAGGGAATTTTGCGTGCGTGTTTCCTCTCAGAGTGCGTGTTGTTCTCTTCGTAGGATAATCGCGAAAATTGATACATAGGTTTTGCGTTTTAGGTGAAAAGGTGCTTAGTTTTTCATCCTAAAGGTCGAGCAGCAATCAGGAAGTCTTCCTAAATTTGCCCTTTGGCTTCGGCTCCGTTGTAACCTAAATCGCTTCACCATTCTTGTTAAGTCTCCCCTTTGACTCTAGAATTTACATTGATCATCTGCTTTGATTTCTCTTCGTCGATGTATACCTCTGAAACACCGTTCGTGCATCTCGCGATGCGTATTTTCTTCCCTCAGCAAACTTGAAATTTAACTAAACCATTACTTCTGCCTTACTTTAGCGTCCGGATGTTTATCTCCCCTACTGCACCCTAGGGTTACAGTAGTGAATACTTATAATTTCAGTATGAGAAGATTAAATTACCGCGAAAATTACTTCATTCTAGACAGCAATAACAATTAATTGTGATATATACCTCATCTTTGCCCAGTCAACAAATTAAAGTGGGACTAAATCACCGTTGCACCAAACTTCTGGAGGACCAAATTGTCATAGGACCAGGTAATAGTAATTCTGAAAGTGCCTTGACAGCAAAGTTCATTTCTCACGTGAGCACCCACTGGGAGCCGAACAGAACCTCATTCACTGAAGTAGAATACGTTACCCACGTGGCTCTCCAGAGGTTCTCGTTGGACCGAATCACTACAAAACCAAATCATCGGTTGCCTTCTACTTAATTCTAGACAACAAAGCTTGACAAAGCGATAACTCCGCGTTAATATATGTATCTTTACAGTTTTGGAATAAATATTAATAACGAAAAATATCCATTAAAAACTAGATTTCGTTCATTACTGTTTAAGTCAAATATAAGGATATTTGTAGGGAATCTTACGCTCGGTGAGAATGAAGGAGGATGTTTCGCATTTGCTAGTTTAAAAGAATATGTTAAAGTGCTGGTTATTACGACAACGTTTCGGAGATAATTCCCCGTTGTATCCTCAAAAATTTGGGTCATCGATTAAAAAAACCAATTTACATAAAACATATTTCCCATAAAACTATCTGTCTTTCCTCCTGTTTTCCTTATTCTTTTTCTGTCAGTGTTGATTCAAATTTTAAGAACGTGCATCGACATTTTTACGCTCAATAAAAAGAGGGGTTGAAGTTCCCATTCCCGTACCTCATAAAGACGTTATTCATTTATTTATTCCCAATTCCATTTTCGAAGTATTGGTAGTCTTTTCAGTAAAAGTCTCATCTTCTTGAGAGTCTTGTTTGATGTCGAACAATGCTCGATAAACGTGAGAGATCTACCTTCTCCGAGAGAACGTTTGGTTATATACGGGTAATTCTTAACGAGGCAAGATTTATTCGTCTAATTTCATCCATCACGTTCCTCACTTATTCCTATATCAAGCTACAGAAGCCAAACCAAGAGGTTTCACCTCCTCAAAAATTTCCCAAACCTCGAAATTTATGAAATTCCGGCTACAAATTTCTCACAGAGTATAGCAGTAAAAAACGTGATTCATTTCTCTCAATTGTTTGAAAATTAAAATTCAGTTAATCCGACTAAAACGGTTACGATTACTTAACCGTGTATAAGGCAACGGATAAGTAACTCAATGAATACGAGGATAAGCTTCCGAGCATGTAGAAGAATGAAATAATTCTAAAACGATCATGTTCTCTGAAGTAAAATAACTCGCATCCAATTGACAGTGACTCATATTTTACTCTCTCATTGGATAAATTATCGCTTCAATATACGTCTTCCTTATTCATAGAATTATTTTCATAAACACCTCGGAATTAACACTTCGGGTTTTCATATCAAACCTTTGGACTTGCCAAGGTTATAAACGCTATCTATCTAAGAAAGACCTCAGAAGAGCGTAATCTCGTTTCTTTTTCCATAGAAATAATACAATCATAATCTTCCTCAGCGACCGCTCATCATTTAGTGGTTGAATAATTACGGAAGACTTTCAAGTGGAATTTCAACGAGATTTCTTCTTGAGGTAATAAGTAAGAAGTTCATTATGCATACGATACGTGGAATATTCCGATTCATACCCAACATATTGTCAGCCTGCAGAATAATGAAGCAAAAAATATGAGGTGTACTTGAGCGAAAATATGGAAAACGAGTATTCATGTTAACGGATTTTTCAGATGCCGAGGACGCTTATGTTGTTATCGGTACGCGCCTGGCGAATCTCTGCCGGCGAGTGAGAATAGAAGAATTTGAGTCGTAAATAAATTTCCATAATTTTGGCTCTTTTTGTTTATGAACTTTAGGTTTTTGTATGCGATTTGGTAAACGAATTTCCATGCCTTCGTTGATGAACATACAAATTTTTGACTTAGTGTTTTTTCTGTAGATAATTATTTATTTATAATATTGTGTATTATTTACAATAGTTTGTATCGTACAATATCATGCTTTCCATTATAATAGGCTTAATGGAAGGGAAGACTTTTTTTTCTCAAATTGTTCATTTATTTATTTTTATTTCTATTTATTTATTTATATTATCAGTTAGAATTTTTGCTTGTATTTTTTAAGAAATTTTTATTTGCGAACCAATAAGGTTTTCTGCTCTTTCTTACTTGAGTAGTCTTTGATCTGTCACTCAATGATGAATTCGAGAGACTGAAATACATTATATATGTCTTAATAACAATGGCGCGGGCCATAATCAATAAGTAGGCTACTAACTATCATGATGAATGCGCACTTATGCACGGATACGTGAAAATATTAAAAATTACAGTGATATTTTAATCGCAGGAAATTCTAGTTTTCTAGTATTTGTGTGTGAAATTTTTGGCCTGGGTTTTGCCATTAGGAATCTTATGAATGACGAATATTGTTCGAAGAACGTCTCGGATAGCGAAAGTAATTCTCAAAGAGTCACTTTCTCAAAGAGATACTCGTTATATAGATCAGGACATCGAGCGCAATATTTCTTGTTCTAGTTTTCACTCCTATTCAACAAAAATAACATTTTTCGGTTCGGTTCGGATCCGGTTTCGCTCCCGCTAACGTCGAACCGGTTCGAATCGGTATTTACCGCACCGACCATTTTAATATGTTATTCTTTTGAAAGTTTGATTGATTTTATAACAATGTTTCATTTAAACTACGTTTTATAATAAAACCTAGTAACAAGCCATTGTTACAAATAAGTAAAAGGGTAAAGGTGACTTTACACGTGATAGAATGAACCTTCTCGTTCTGAACGAACATAAAAAAAGGCTGACAGGACCACCCTTCCGGTCCTGTCAGACTTTTTTCATGGCCGTTTTTCCATGGGATTGTGAAACATGGGGATTCCAAGGGGTTGTTAACGGTTTACGGTTTTTGTTTGAGTTTAAGAATTTTATTTAATTTTTATTTGGGTTCGGTATTCACTCCGACTAAGATAACGTTTACTTTCGGTTTCGGTTTTCGGTTTGGTTCCGGTTCAATGCCCTGTTATGTAAAGATGAAAACTGAAAATATCTTATCGGCAAAAGTGGTTCATTTTACACACCTGTTTCATTCACAAAAATGAGTGATCGATCGTTTCTCAATCACTCCTAAACCAGCCGCTCCTTAGAACACCAAGAAGAGAAAATTTCGCCACCAGCATGTAATATTGCATAACTTATGGCTCATTAAAGCTGTATAATTACCTCTCCTCTCAAAACAAAAAGACAAGCCAATGATAGCCAATATCCCGTCTGGTGCAACGCGATTTTAAGTACGCAGCGCCACCTAGAGGTCATATTATTCAACAAATGTCTCTTTCCCTCTCTTTTCACTCCCAAGGACGCGATGTGAATGTGAATTACCAATTAACTCCTCGGCTTCGTTTTGCGGCGGTTAATCGCTTTAGCGGGCATTTTTCAAACGATTCCCCTCTAAGACGTGGAAATCGCTTCGTAATAATTACCGCGCGTTTATGAATGCATCTATTAGCCAAACGATGAATATAACATTTTTCTCCGGCGTCGAATTGAAATTCATCTCCTGTAGTTAAATTGCGCGTTTGTCTTCGGGACACGGAATCCGCGCGCAATAAAACTCTCCTTCCTCCCGCAAAGAAACATTTTTAACTATTACTCATTATAGTTCATTTGCATTTTCTCATTATCTTCCCTCCCTTTAGATTGAGTTTCTCTCTGGCTGACGCTATCGGGATAACTACATTATTCCGTAAGAACTTGGCATTAAAATTCACTCTGATAAATTGCTGTTAATCGTCGCTTGGAAACGTTGTTTATTTATGCGCGGATCGAGGTGTGTTATTTTTTCGCCNTATTATTGACTTATCGATTGACTTGTACTATACATAACTTTGTATGTAGTTAATTTAATAAATGTACTACATTATTATACAAGTAAACGCCCCCGTCAAGCATGACGGAATTTGATTTAATTTTAATATATGTCTGTTATCGTTCATATTTGGTCCTCTAAGCCAGAAAGTGTCCGTCGTAAGACCATAATTAGTCAATATATTTGTTACCGGCCGATGGTTTATTTAATCCTGAATAAATGTCGAATAATTTTCCAATAATTAAAGGATTATTGGAAAAGATTGTCGATTATAATTATGAAATCAAAATTTATGAAAACTTTATAATTTTAAACATTAAGCCATAAGATTAGTTATAAAAATACTATATGAATACAAATGAATAAAAATAGTATCCACTATACAGTACCAGTACACAAAGAATTTCTTAAATTAACTGATGCAATTTCAACTAACACGCTTATACCAATCCCGTTCCTTTCACGTCAGCATTCATGAGCACCTATGTTGCTAAAAATAATCTTGGTTGTTAGAGACACTTAAACAAAAAACAAACGATATTAATATAACTTCATCAATCTATAAATATTAGTTATTTATTACTTTAAGTCAGCCAAAATTATAAAGAATAGCTATGGTTTGATGAAATATGCTCTTGAAATAATGAATCCCGAAAATATATAAAAACTATTTATTCGAATTCCGAGAATTATTGTATCCATAGCAGTAGTCAGGCCTCATGCTGGTGCTGTTACCTTGGCGACAGCGACTGTAAACCTGAGCACCACTTTGGAAAGTAATTTTCTGTTTATTTCATAAACATTTTCACAATCTCCAACGGAATAGTTTTTGCGGGGCTTATGAAATGCAGTTTGTTTCATATCTCTACGTCAATTCTACTGATGGAGGGACAGACATTTTATGTGTATAATTATAGGTGATTGCCGGTAAAAATGTTGTTGGTAACTACTTGATTTCTTGGGCTCAAAACGACATTGGAAATTAAAAGATCGATATAGAGTAATTAGACCCGGAAAGTCATCATGCATTTTCGTGAGCTAAAAATGTACTTCCGATGTGATAAGAGTTGGCATGATGAAAAACTCGTTGTCTCATGTAAGTCTTTCAAACCGTACACGACCTGAGAAGGATAAAGTTTACGCCCTCGTTAAGAATAGAAGGCTTAAAACCTCTAGAACAATGACTTATTTTGAGCCTTTTCGTCGCATAACAGACTTAGTAGCTGACCACCTAACTATAAACCTCAAGAATCAGTGAGCGCCTTCGCCATCAATTAAATAGAAAACGTAGCTCACGGATTTCCCTTGAAAACTCCAGTATGCCCACAATTCCTTGTAAGGCGCCGCATCTGCTCATCAGCTCTGCGAAATTATAATCACCCGCTTAGGATAAAAAATTCAAACATCGCCTTCCTCCCAAGGAAATTGCACCCTTTCCGTTTTCTACTTCTTTTTGTATTCGCTTATTTCGCTGACAGCCCTCTACCGAACGATATGCATAATCCGGCAATAAAGATTTCTATCTATGGCTTTATCTACACCTCCATCCCGCTCTTCGAGCCGACCCAAGGTACAAAAACATCCACCGCCTCTCACACTCTCTCTCCAATCCAACAAATACCCATCCCCACCGGCGCCCGCCTCAGTATCTCAACCCTTCCGCCGCTCGCGGCGTTTGCGAGGCTCGAATTAACGATGAAAAGTCTATTTAGCCCACAGGAACGATCTCTAAAGCTTCTTATTTGTTTAAGTATTCACGAGCGTAAGAAAGGCACTCGGAGAGAGATTAAGTCGGAATAAATTGCAATAAAGCTTCACGTATTATTCCGCCTCGAAGTGAGAAGGGAGTTTTAGAAATTAGGCGCGGCATTTGCATGCGTGATTAGCGCGCATTTCGGAGAATTTCCCCTCTTTCCCGATTAAATATAGTGTTTCCGCAATAATGATTTTTACCGTTGCCTGTCTTAATAGGGCAACTTGCATTCATTACGTGCTAAGTTCCTCGAAATTAAATTTTAATAAACTGGTCTGACCTCATTCCCTTAGCTGCCTCCCGTAATTTTAATAAATGGTTTGCCAGCGTAGGCCGAAAGGATTTTGAAAGACGTATAAATTAAGATATTCTAAGAAATGCGAGTTATGCTTACTTGCTCAAGCGCCCAGGATGGCGTTCAAGCAAAATGACGCATGGGGAGTTGATATGTAATGAAATTAAAAAAATATTTCCCAAGAAATACGTTATTTCTGTTTTTGACGATCAAGCAATCGAATTGAATGAGCAAAGAGATTATTATATACTTCGATTGAAGCAAAGCTGTGACGTAATGGTTAGCATGCAGGCCAGCTAACGCAAAAGTCACGGATAAGAGTCCCAGCACTGTTTTTTTCTAGCTTAAAAATGATTGTTCTATTTCCACGGTAATGCTTCATTGAGTAAATATTTATCGGAGTCCTGTGAAATAAAAGGATATTTAAAATAATTTCTCACAGTAGAAACTGAAGCCTTATAAATAGCCGAAGTGCATTATTAAAAAACAATTAGTTTGATCCGTGAAGTAATAGGTCTGGGAAATGTCCATATTTCGACTTGTTCAGGATAGAATACATAGTGTTTGCTGATTTAGAATCAGTATTCTTCAAACGTATTCAAATACGAATTCTCGATTCGAGTTCAAATCAAATACAAAACTAAGCAGGCTCCTACGTTAATTATCCTTAAGTGTAATCAGAATTAATCGGGTGAATCTTTGGTAGCTATACTTTATATTTCTATAAACAAAGATCAATTGATTTATCCTTATTGAACGTAATTTTAAAGTCGTTGTCTTTTGTGGTATTATGGAATACGTATTTCTTGGAGCGATTCACTCTCGAAGTTTTTTATTCCTTGTCGTAAATTATGTATTAAATTTCGTAATCATATTATGCATTTTGCCCTGTGCTAAGTGACACTATATTTCTGAAATCCAACATCTTTCATTAGAGTATATCAATCATGGAACGGGTACATTTTATAACCATAAGGTCTCATTTAGAAGGAATACTCAGATGGCTTCCTAAGGTAAAAGCGATGGCTGATAGGGATTTTAAAGCTAGGAATAACAAAATCCTTCACTTTTTGTCGAAAAGCGTGAGGAAAAAAGTTTTGCACAAGACGTGTTACAAAACGTATACCTACACTCGGAAGGTAGATAAAAGCGACCCTGGGTTCGATTCCCGGTTTAATCCTAAACATATACATAAGTGTTTAACGTTTCGGTAGGTTCTTATGCCCTTATATTCCCTATTTCATGCTACATATTTCTTTCTTTTCTCGCTAATTTTTAAACTTCATTGAGAGGGATGAGAGGTAGGATGTCAAATGGTCACAATTCGCTTCTTAGAAATAATTTATTACTTATCGATTTTTAAAAATATCGGCACCTAAAACACGGAGATCTTCAGGTAATTGTTTACATTTACTAAAACTGTGATACATGGATACAAGAATGCTTAAAAAGAGCAGTGTTGTACCGAAGAGAAGCTGTCTATAAATAAGGCTAGAAAAGAAGGTTTGAGGGGAGAGGTCACGTGAGATGGAAGCGGCACCATGGGCGGAGAGGGATGAGAGGTTTGCCGTGGAAATTACACGAAAACGTTCCAGTTGTGGGCCATCCGAAAAGCCGAGAACCCCTCCCTCGGCTCACGAGATAATTGTTTAGGGGTCTGGTGGAGAGAGGCAATAATTGAGGTGAGGGGAAGAGGAGGAATTCGAAGGGGAAGGAAAGTGGAGAGAAATCAGGAAAAGAAACCGACTAAAATCGAAAANAGTCATTTGTCCCTACGCTTTCCCCCTTCTGTAGCATACGTTCTTCATATTTTCATCCATTTTCCGTTAAAGTTGCAGAAAATGTTTTGACTACAGTTCATTTTCCTGCATCTCCTATCCTCCTAATAAAAGCAGATATTCCATCCTCCAACTTACACGAACTTCTGTCTGTCTGTCTTATTTCTTCATTTCCTTTGCAGTTCCTTATTTTTATATCCCTTTGATCCTCCCCTCTTCCCTCCACCCCACTTCAACTCCCTCCCCTACCCCCATCGCCCTCTCAGCTCCGCGGAGAAGTTCAGCCGTGGCCCATAATTATACACAAACTCATCCTATAGTCATTTACCTCTTCCACCTCTCAAACCTTTCTACTCACTATAAAACGACCCAACCTTCTTTCTTCCTTTGATTCCATTTCTGTCATTTTTCTTCCCATCATTCTTCGACCGCACCTCGACTTCCCCCATCTCCAATCTCTGAGGAAAGAAGAACAATAACCCTTTGATCTTGCGCCAAATGCTGACAAGGACACCGATTACTTGTCGTACCAATGGAAAAATGTCCCTGCTCGAGGTTTATCCTCCATATTGCGTAACATAGGTATTAAAAGAGGTTCGAATTACTATTTTATTTTCAGTATCACTGATGTACATGAGTGAGAGACCTGAAGTGTCACCATAGTTGATATGAAAGTGTTATATTGAGTGGTATAATGATAATTTTGCATTTATACGAGCATTCCTCGAAAGTATATCTCCCTTACTATAGCTAAATTCGAGTATATTGCCCGCAACTGTAACTTGGTAGAGAACGTGTGTCATCGTATAATTAAACCAATAGCATTAGAATGAACGTTTCGAATAGCGATATATTTTTTTTTTGATTCTTTGATTTATTTCAACATTGTGTGAGCAAAGGTGATTGAATTTTTCATCAGGATTGGAATTTGATTAGGAGGATAAGGGATACGCGTGTAGAAACCTTCCAAAAGAAAGGAATGATATCCTGAGGTATCTTGAGTAAATTACATTGTTTGACTAATGCTGGCTATGCCTAAGCTTAAGAATCTTGCGTCAGATTTGCTGATTCATCATTTTCTTTCTTAGTAGCCCAGAAGAAAGTATTTTTCATACTAATCCATAATAAAAATTCATAATTATTTCCGTTAAAATTTTTCTGCTGTGGCCTAAAGAGAGATATAACACTAATTTGTAGAGGAGTAGATTTAGTATCCAGCCCTACAATACGCCGAAAGACGGCTTGTAGTTTGCATGTGTAGAAGTGATAGGCTTGAGAGAAATATTCTATACCAAGAAAAAGCATTTTATCTTAAGAAATACTCTAGGAAATTGACCGCACCGGGACTAAAAATCATACCATATCATTGCACCGCGACTGTTGAAGTCTCCAAACTCTCTGCTCATTGAAAACCATTTAATAAGGAAACAAGAGTTTACTTAAGAGAAGGCGCTCCCAATAAAACATGTTTACTCCAATATACTGATATTTTCAAGGATCGCAATTGCAAATAAATGATAGAATTTTGTACTGTAGTGCATTAACAATGATATAGTGAAAGAAGTGATGAAGCGTAAATGGGATTAAAGGACGGAATCTGGACTTATTTTAAATAAAGATAAGAATATTGAAAATGCCAATATTATATTTAATGCACTCCATATTTAAATTAAGGAAAATTAGCAGGGAAGGGAAAATGAATTTATCAGATAAAAATAAGAGTACAGATTGGAAAAAATAGAAAAGTTTATCCTGCTGTACGTCTATATTTAACTGGAGGAATTTTTTAATTGCAATAGTTTTCCATCAATCCTTAGTCCTATTTCCTTAAATACGTCGAAGAGAAAATATTTTTTTTTTAAGTTGACTCCTTTCCTTTTTGACTTCTTTTTGGACATCTTTTATTTTTCGTTTCATTTATACCTTTCCCCTTTCTTAAAGATATTTGGTGGAAGTGCATCTTACATGTATTTCTTTGCTGCCTTCGATCCTGGGACTGGTTTCAGCAGCCGCCGTCTAGATTGCTCTCTTGCCTTGCTCTTTATTTCCACATATGAACTGCAATTCTCATTCTTAATTATTTGCTGAATGTACTGTAGCATTTTCTCATTTAACTCTCTTCCTCTCAAAGTAAACTTTCTATAGATATTTTAGAAAACTATGAGTTCATCTCTAAGTTTTACAAAACTGTTTCCAAACATTTCCAAAACAGTTTTTCCTCCCCAATTTTCTATCAAACCCTGTCTTATCTTATTTTATCCATCTATCGTATCTTCAGCACTTTTCTACGGCACCATATTTCTAACCATTCTAGCCTTTTTTTTTCCCACCCCCACTATCCAAGATTCTTATCCATATAATGGTTAAGAATCAAATCGATAGAATAGAATCAACTAAAGCAATATTCAGTGTATAAGAAATTAGGAATGTTTTTTGTTTTCATAGATTTCTTTGGTAGTCAGAATCTTATGTTTTCTATTTAACGCAGCCTTTCCTTGCTCAATTCATCTTGATGTATCACTTTTACGCCGTTCATCTTGAGTAATGCTACTGCTCAAGTTAGAACACTTTCGTGGCTCCTCTATACATTCCCCATTTAATAGTACATTCAAGCAATTTTGTCTGTATAGATTTCCTTAAATTTATCTTTAAATCGTATTCTTTCCAAAGAATCTCTTCCGTTGTTCCTGATTAGTTATCCTTTGTTAATTTGCATTAAGGACAATAACGTCATCTGCAAGCGTATAATTTCTAGCATATTTTGTAATTGGATTTGATACATTCTCCGTAATTAATTAAAAAATGACCATGTTCTCGGTACATAAATATCATATTTAGGTAATAATTTAGGCAGAAACAACTTCACCTCAGCGGCCTCCGGATAGTCATATGGGTAACACGTTCGACTTCGGCCCAAGTGGTTCCGAGTTCTATTCCCGGTGGGGCGAAAATGCTCGTGCGATATGTCCTTATCTGTCGAAGCACTTTTAAATTTACGACCACTACTTACGATTACATCTATACAACAGTCATTTGTCCCTACGCTTTCCCCCTTCTGTAGCATACGTTCTTCATATTTTCATCCATTTTCCGTTAAAGTTGCAGAAAATGTTTTGACTACAGTTCATTTTTTCGCCTTTGACAGCTGAGAGAATGGATCTCGTTGGAGTCGTTGCGAGGGGAAATGTCTTTTGGAGACGGTGCGCTTTTCCCATTGACAAACGCTACGGCTTTTTCAAAGGAAGCGAGTACATAGTAAAAAGGTTGCATCACTCGAGTTGTGAGATATTTCCAGCTTTCATTAGAAGTTTTCCTGGTGTAATTTTCCTCATTTAATATCGGCCTTCTCGCATTATTGCGTTCGAGAAATATGGGATTATTGAAAGCTGTGGGAGGTACAAATGCCGGAAGACCCTGCACTGCATTTTGGATTTTTGACAGGAATAACCTCTAGAAAAATGGCAATGGAAGATTTTCTTCTTGTTTAATTTTAAACGTATATTATTATGCACCCAGTAATTACAATTTAGCTCTTTAACCTCAAATTTTTGTCAGTGTTTCGAGATCTCCCCTCCGCTCACCCTCCTTATAATCGCGAAATTCCAGATGTTATTCTGTCCGAAGTTAGCGCCGTGTAAACACATCACATAGAGGAAAATGCGAAAATTTGAAAAGTTGCATAAGAACATTTCTTATCTACCATTTTTTAAACACATAGTTTGCACGAAATAAAAAAAAACTGCTTAAATGATCAATCTTAATATTAGTCTATTCTTTTTCTCATTAGCATAATTTTCGGCTTTATATAAAAACTATTTTAGCAGAGTATTTTTGCATTGAGAGATTTCAGGAGTCGTTAGGGTTGATTTTGGAGCTCCGTTCATGACGCTCAAATGCTTTATGTCATGATCAATAAATATTTTATCAATAAATACAGTCACTAAACAGAACAGCGCTCCTATGTCTTTAAAAGTAGTCAACTATTGAACAGTTGTCTACAGTTTGCTCTAAATGCCAATGGNTCATCATGCATTTTCGTGAGCTAAAAATGTACTTCCGGTGTGATAAGAGTTGGCATGATGAAAAACTCGTTGTCTCATGTAAGTCTTTCAAACCGTACACGACCTGAGAAGGATAAAGTTTACGCCCTCGTTAAGACTAGAAGGCTTATAAACCTCTAGAACAATGACTTATTTTGAACCTTTTCGTCGCATAACAGACTTAGTAGCTGACCACCTAACTATAAACCTCAAGAATCAGTGAGCGCCTTCGCCATCAATTAAATAGAAAACGTAGCTCACGGATTTCCCTTGAAAACTCCAGTATGCCCACAATTCCTTGTAAGGCGCCGCATCTGCTCATCAGCTCTGCGAAATTATAATCACCCGCTTAGGATAAAAAATTCAAACATCGCCTTCCTCCCAAGGAAATTGCACCCTTTCCGTTTTCTACTTCTTTTTGTATTCGCTTATTTCGCTGACAGCCCTCTACCGAACGATATGCATAATCCGGCAATAAAGATTTCTATCTATGGCTTTATCTACACCTCCATCCCGCTCTTCGAGCCGACCCAAGGTACAAAAACATCCACCGCCTCTCACACTCTCTCTCCAATCCAACAAATACCCATCCCCACCGGCGCCCGCCTCAGTATCTCAACCCTTCCGCCGCTCGCGGCGTTTGCGAGGCTCGAATTAACGATGAAAAGTCTATTTAGCCCACAGGAACGATCTCTAAAGCTTCTTATTTGTTTAAGTATTCACGAGCGTAAGAAAGGCACTCGGAGAGAGATTAAGTCGGAATAAATTGCAATAAAGCTTCACGTATTATTCCGCCTCGAAGTGAGAAGGGAGTTTTAGAAATTAGGCGCGGCATTTGCATGCGTGATTAGCGCGCATTTCGGAGAATTTCCCCTCTTTCCCGATTAAATATAGTGTTTCCGCAATAATGATTTTTACCGTTGCCTGTCTTAATAGGGCAACTTGCATTCATTACGTGCTAAGTTCCTCGAAATTAAATTTTAATAAACTGGTCTGACCTTATTCCCTTAGCTGCCTCCCGTAATTTTAATAAATGGTTTGCCAGCGTAGGCCGAAAGGATTTTGAAAGACGTATAAATTAAGATATTCTAAGAAATGCGAGTTATGCTTACTTGCTCAAGCGTCCAGGATGGCGTTCAAGCAAAATGACGCATGGGGAGTTGATATGTAATGAAATTAAAAAAATATTTCCCAAGAAATACGTTATTTCTGTTTTTGACGATCAAGCAATCGAATTGAATGAGCAAAGAGATTATTATATACTTCGATTGAAGCAAAGCTGTGACGTAATGGTTAGCATGCAGGCCAGCTAACGCAAAAGTCACGGATTCGAGTCCCGACAGTACTGGTTTTTCTAGCTTAAAAATGACTGTTCTATTTCCACGGTAATGCTTCATTGAGTAAATATTTGTCGGAGTCCTGTGAAATAAAAGGATAGTTAAAATAATTTCTCACAGTAGAAACTGAAGCCTTATAAATAGCCGAAGTGCATTATTAAAAAACAATTAGTTTGATCCGTGAAGTAATAGGTCTGGGAAATGTCCATATTTCGACTTGTTCAGGATAGAATACATAGTGTTTGCTGATTTAGAATCAGTATTCTTCAAACGTATTCAAATACGAATTCTCGATTCGAGTTCAAATCAAATACAAAACTAAGCAGGTTCCTACGTTAATTATCCCTAAGCGTAATCAGAATTAATCGGATTAATCTTGGGTAGCGATACTTTACATTTCTATAAACCAAGATCAATTGATTTATCCTTATTGAACGTAATTTTAAAATCATTGTCTTTTGTGGTATTATGGAATACGTATTTCTTGGAGCGATTCACTCTCGAAGTTTTTTATTCCTTGTCGTAAATTATGTATTAAATTTCGTAATCATATTATGCATTTTGCCCTGTGCTAAGTGACACTATATTTCTGAAATCCAACATCTTTCATTAGAGTATATCAATCATGGAACGGGTACATTTTATAACCATAAGGTCTCATTTAGAAGGAATACTCAGATGGCTTCCTAAGGTAAAAGCGATGGCTGATAGGGATTTTAAAGCTAGGAATAACAAAATCCTTCACTTTTTGTCGAAAAGCGTGAGGAAAAAAGTTTTGCACAAGACGTGTTACAAAACGTATACCTACACTCGGAAGGTAGATAAAAGCGACCCTGGGTTCGATTCCCGGTTTAATCCTAAACATATACATAAGTGTTTAACGTTTCGGTAGGTTCTTATGCCCTTATATTCCCTATTTCATGCTACATATTTCTTTCTTTTCTCGCTAATTTTTAAACTTCATTGAGAGGGATGAGAGGTAAGATGTCAAATGGTCACAATTCGCTTCTTAGAAATAATTTATTACTTATCGATTTTTAAAAATATCGGCACCTAAAACACGGAGATCTTCAGGTAATTGTTTACATTTACTAAAACTGTGATACATGGATACAAGAATGCTTAAAAAGAGCAGTGTTGTACCGAAGAGAAGCTGTCTATAAATAAGGCTAGAAAAGAAGGTTTGAGGGGAGAGGTCACGTGAGATGGAAGCGGCACCATGGGCGGAGAGGGATGAGAGGTTTGCCGTGGAAATTACACGAAAACGTTCCAGTTGTGGGCCATCCGAAGAGCCGAGAACCCCTCCCTCGGCTCACGAGATAATTGTTTAGGGGTCTGGTGGAGAGAGGCAATAATTGAGGTGAGGGGAAGAGGAGGAATTCGAAGGGGAAGGAAAGTGGAGAGAAATCAGGAAAAGAAACCGACTAAAATCGAAAAATTCGGAAGAAAAAAAAAGAATCGCCGAAAAAACGATCGGGATGCGTGTTTAAGCACTACAGTTTCGATTTATTTTCGCTGTTTTTTCACGTGACGGGCCGATACACCTCTTGCTCCTCCTTTCTGCGCCTTTTTCTATGAATATAGAAGATGCGAAGGAGAAGGGAATTTTGCGTGCGTGTTTCCTCTCAGAGTGCGTGTTGTTCTCTTCGTAGGATAATCGCGAAAATTGATACATAGGTTTTACGTTTTAGGTGAAAAGGTGCTTAGTTTTTCATCCTAAAGGTCGAGCAGCAATCAGGAAGTCTTCCTAAATTTGCCCTTTGGCTTCGGCTCCGTTGTAACCTAAATCGCTTCACCATTCTTGTTAAGTCTCCCCTTTGACTCTAGAATTTACATTGATCATCTGCTTTGATTTCTCTTCGTCGATGTATACCTCTGAAACACCGTTCGTGCATCTCGCGATGCGTATTTTCTTCCCTCAGCAAACTTGAAATTTAACTAAACCATTACTTCTGCCTTACTTTAGCGTCCGGATGTTTATCTCCCCTACTGCACCCTAGGGTTACAGTAGTGAATACTTATAATTTCAGTATGAGAAGATTAAATTACCGCGAAAATTACTTCATTCTAGACAGCAATAACAATTAATTGTGACATATACCTCATCTTTGCCCAGTCAACAAATTAAAGTGGGACTAAATCACCGTTGCACCAAACTTCTGGAGGACCAAATTGTCATAGGACCAGGTAATAGTAATTCTGAAAGTACCTTGACAGCAAAGTTCATTTCTCACGTGAGCACCCACTGGGAGCCGAACTCAGAACCGCATTCACTGAAGTAGAACACGTTACCCACGTGGCTCTCCAGAGGTTCTCGTTGGACCGAATCACTACAAAACCAAATCATCGGTTGCCTTCTACTTAATTCTAGACAACAAAGCTTGACAAAGCGATAACTCCGCGTTAATATATGTATCTTTACAGTTTTGGAATAAATATTAATAACGAAAAATATCCATTAAAAACTAGATTTCGTTCATTACTGTTTAAGTCAAATATAAGGATATTTGTAGGGAATCTTACGCTCGGTGAGAATGAAGGAGGATGTTTCGCATTTGCTAGTTTAAAAGAATATGTTAAAGTGCTGGTTATTACGACAAAGTTTCGGAGATAATTCCCCGTTGTATCCTCAAAAATTTGGGTCATCGATTAAAAAAACCAATTTGCATAAAACATATTTCCCATAAAACTATCTGTCTTTCCTCCTGTTTTCCTTATTCTTTTTCTGTCAGTGTTGATTCAAATTTTAAGAACGTGCATCGACATTTTTACGCTCAATAAAAAGAGGGGTTGAAGTTCCCATTTCCGTACCTCATAAAGACGTTATTCATTTATTTATTCCCAATTCCATTTTCGAAGTATTGGTAGTCTTTTCAGTAAAAGTCTCATCTTCTTGAGAGTCTTGTTTGATGTCGAACAATGCTCGATAAACGTGAGAGATCTACCTTCTCCGAGAGAACGTTTGGTTATATACGGGTAATTCTTAACGAGGCAAGATTTATTCGTCTAATTTCATCAATCACGTTCCTCACTTATTCCTATATCAAGCTACAGAAGCCAAATCAAGAGGTTTCACCTCCTCAAAAATTTCCCAAACCTCGAAATTTATGAAATTCCGGCTACAAATTTCTCACAGAGTATAGCAGTAAAAAACGTGATTCATTTCTCTCAATTGTTTGAAAATTAAAATTCAGTTAATCCGACTAAAACGGTTACGATTACTTAACCGTGTATAAGGCAACGGATAAGTAACTCAATGAATACGAGGATAAGCTTCCGAGCATGTAGAAGAATGAAATAATTCTAAAACGATCATGTTCTCTGAAGTAAAATAACTCGCATCCAATTGACAGTGACTCATATTTTACTCTCTCATTGGATAAATTATCGCTTCAATATACGTCTTCCTTATTCATAGAATTATTTTCATAAACACCTCGGAATTAACACTTCGGGTTTTCATATCAAACCTTTGGACTTGCCAAGGTTATAAACGCTATCTATCTAAGAAAGACCTCAGAAGAGCGTAATCTCGTTTCTTTTTCCATAGAAATAATACAATCATAATCTTCCTCAGCGACCGCTCATCATTTAGTGGTTGAATAATTACGGAAGACTTTCAAGTGGAATTTCAACGAGATTTCTTCTTGAGGTAATAAGTAAGAAGTTCATTATGCATACGATACGTGGAATATTCCGATTCATACCCAACATATTGTCAGCCTGCAGAATAACGAAGCAAAAAATATGAGGTGTATTTGAGCGAAAATATGGAAAACGAGTATTCATGTTAACGGATTTTTCAGATGCCGAGGACGCTTATGTTGTTATCGGTACGCGCCTGGCGAATCTCTGCCGGCGAGTGAGAATAGAAGAATTTGAGTCGTAAATAAATTTCCATAATTTTGGCTCTTTTTGTTTATGAACTTTAGGTTTTTGTATGCGATTTGGTAAACGAATTTCCATGCCTTCGTTGATGAACATACAAATTTTTGACTTAGTGTTTTTTCTGTAGATAATTATTTATTTATAATATTGTGTATTATTTACAATAGTTTGTATCGTACAATATCATGCTTTCCATTATAATAGGCTTAATGGAAGGGAAGACTTTTTTTTCTCAAATTGTTCATTTATTTATTTTTATTTNCTAGTTTTCACTCCTATTCAACGAAAATAACATTTTTCGGTTCGGTTCGGTTCCGGTTTCGCTCCCGCTAACGTCGAACCGGTTCGAATCGGTATTTACCGCACCGACCATTTTAATATGTTATTCTTTTGAAAGTTTGATTGATTTTATAACAATGTTTCATTTAAACTACGTTTTATAATAAAACCTAGTAACAAGCCATTGTTACAAATAAGTAAAAGGGTAAAGGTGACTTTACACGTGATAGAATGAACCTTCTCGTTCTGAACGAACATAAAAAAGGCTGACAGGACCACCCTTCCGGTCCTGTCAGACTTTTTTCATGGCCGTTTTTCCATGGGATTGTGAAACATGGGGATTCCAAGGGGTTGTTAACGGTTTACGGTTTTTGTTTGAGTTTAAGAATTTTATTTAATTTTTATTTGGGTTCGGTATTCACTCCGACTAAGATAACGTTTACTTTCGGTTTCGGTTTTCGGTTTGGTTCCGGTTCAATGCCCTGTTATGTAAAGATGAAAACTGAAAATATCTTATCGGCAAAAGTGGTTCATTTTACACACCTGTTTCATTCACAAAAATGAGTGATCGATCGTTTCTCAATCACTCCTAAACCAGCCGCTCCTTAGAACACCAAGAAGAGAAAATTTCGCCACCAGCACGTAATATTGCATAACTTATGGCTCATTAAAGCTGTATAATTACCTCTCCTCTCAAAACAAAAAGACAAGCCAATGATAGCCAATATCCCGTCTGGTGCAACGCGATTTTAAGTACGCAGCGCCACCTAGAGGTCATATTATTCAACAAATGTCTCTTTCCCTCTCTTTTCACTCCCAAGGACGCGATGTGAATGTGAATTACCAATTAACTCTTCGGCTTCGTTTTGCGGCGGTTAATCGCTTTAGCGGGCATTTTTCAAACGATTCCCCTCTAAGACGTGGAAATCGCTTCGTAATAATTACCGCGCGTTTATGAATGCATCTATTAGCCAAACGATGAATATAACATTTTTCTCCGGCGTCGAATTGAAATTCATCTCCTGTAGTTAAATTGCGCGTTTGTCTTCGGGACACGGAATCCGCGCGCAATAAAACTCTCCTTCCTCCCGCAAAGAAACATTTTTAACTATTACTCATTATAGTTCATTTGCATTTTCTCATTATCTTCCCTCCCTTTAGATTGAGTTTCTCTCTGGCTGACGCTATCGGGATAACTACATTATTCCGTAAGAACTTGGCATTAAAATTCACTCTGATAAATTGCTGTTAATCGTCGCTAGGAAACGTTGTTTATTTATGCGCGGATCGAGGTGTGTTATTTTTTCGCCTTTGACAGCTGAGAGAATGGATCTCGTTGGAGTCGTTGCGAGGGGAAATGTCTTTTGGAGACGGTGCGCTTTTCCCAATGACAAGCGCTACGGCTTTTTCAAAGGAAGCGAGTACATAGTAAAAAGGTTGCATCACTCGAGTTGTGAGATATTTCCAGCTTTCATTAGAAGTTTTCCTGGTGTAATTTTCCTCATTTAATATCGGCCTTCTCGCATTATTGCGTTCGAGAAATATGGGATTATTGAAAGCTGTGGGAGGTACAAATGCCGGAAGACCCTGCACTGCATTTTGGATTTTTGACAGGAATAACCTCTAGAAAAATGGCAATGGAAGATTTTCTTCTTGTTTAATTTTAAACGTATATTATTATGCACCCAGTAATTACAATTTAGCTCTTTAACCTCAAATTTTTGTCAGTGTTTCGAGATCTCCCCTCCGCTCCTCCTCCTTATAATCGCGAAATTCCAGATGTTATTCTGTCCGAAGTTAGCGCCGTGTAAACACATCACATAGAGGAAAATGCGAAAATTTGAAAAGTTGCATAAGAACATTTTTTATCTACCATTTTTTAAAAAAATGGCTTGCACGAAATAAAAACTTATTGCTTAAATGATCAATCTTAATATTAGTCTATTCTTTTTCTCATTAGCATAATTTTCGGCTTTATATAAAAAACTATTTTAGCAGAGTATTTTTGCATTGAGAGATTTCAGGAGTCGTTAGGGTTGATTTTGGAGCTCCGTTCATGACCCTCAAACGCTTTATGTCATGATCAATAAATATTTTATCAATAAATACAGTCACTAAACAGAACAGCGCTCCTAATAGGCTCCCACTTAGCGGCACTCACAACTGCCGCTGTCCTCACTGAAGAAACCAGCCTACAAAAGGATCTACATATGTACCCAGCAAGCCGCCTCTCGGCGTGTGGCAGGAGGTGCATGCACCCATGATTATACTTCCTTAATAAATAACTATCGTTCGCGGAAAGATAAATTCTTGAGGAGACTAGTTATAGCATATTTTGCCCTTGATCTTCCTCGCAGTATCAGAACGGCCTATGCAACAGAGAGGCCACATAATATGGGCTACATCTTTTAATAATGTAGTTTTCTGAACTTATGTAGCCTTTGTTTAAATAGATTATATTCCAGAGATTCCCATCCTGAGTCCTGAAGCATCCAAGTAACCCTGAATGAATGTTCGTAACATTCTTTCACAAAACACCTTTCATTTTACCTTTTCTAATTCACGGATACTTGACTTGACGGAATGGTCCCAAACGCTGCTTACATACACAAGGTGAGGCCTAACTAACGCAAAGTAACTTCGCTCGCGGACTTTTTCTCCGCTTCTACCATTTTCTTGACAAGCCGAATTTGTTCAGGGCTCGTCCATATATATTACGATTGTAGGTACCAAATGTTAATTTATTCGTGTGGGTAATTTCAAGATGTTTCACCGATTCTACTGTTAATAAATTTTCTCCCAGAACCTTAAAAATAATCATCAGTAATAGATTGTCTTTAAAAGTAGTCAACTATTGAACAGTTGTCTACAGTTTGCTCTAAATGCCAATGGGATGTATGGAAAAGTGGACCTTCCGCTTTCTTGAAGACAGAAATCCATTGGTAAAATTTGTACTTACTAGGAATATCCTGGAAATGTTTCTAAAATACCGACTTTTTGAGTACAATAAAGGCGCAATATACTACCTTGTACCGCATTTTTGCTCACTATTTTTCTATATAAGCTCCGAGGTACGGGTATTCTAGGTTGGGAACCCCTGATCTAAACAAATCACCGTCAAGATATTGAAACCGTTTAACTAAGTATAATTATAACATCACGTAAGTTATTGAAGTTCATCTTTTTCAAATTGCTCATCTTTGTAATAGAGTTGCAAACAAATCCAATGTTCTTTCTGCTCTTAAAAGAGTATGTTTCCTTTACGCTCAAATAAACGTGCTTATCCCATATTCTCATTAGCAATCAACTCTCCCCTTTTCTTTAAAATTCCACTCTTCGCATGCCCTCACACGATTGCCCGCGCATTTCCTCCCATTATTCCCCTCTTTATATATCCCCTCTCATCTCGAAATCTCCTCACCTTCGCCTCCTTATCGGGGCAATTACGTTTGTTTACAAGGGCATCCGAGGTCAAGCCCACATCTCCACCTTTGCTTCAACTCCTCATCACGCCTTCGTACCACGCTTCTCCTACACGTCCATACCGGCAATCACCTCCCTCCACAAATTTTTCTTACCTTCTCCTTCCAAATACTTCTCCTCCCTTACCAATTTCTATTTCGCTTTATATATTTCTCCTTTTGCCTCAAATATTCAGTCTTTATTTCCTATCCTTTATCATTTTAACTTTTCAACACCTTCTTGCTCCTTGAACTCTCCTTGTAAACCGTTCTTTACTATTTCCTTAAATACGTCGAAGAGAAAATATTTTTTTTTTAAGTTGACTCCTTTCCTTTTTGACTTCTTTTTGGACATCTTTTATTTTTCGTTTCATTTATACCTTTCCCCTTTCTTAAAGATATTTGGTGGAAGTGCATCTTACATGTATTTCTTTGCTGCCTTCGATCCTGGGACTGGTTTCAGCAGCCGCCGTCTAGATTGCTCTCTTGCCTTGCTCTTTATTTCCACATATGAACCGCAATTCTCATTCTTAATTATTTGCTGAATGTACTGTAGCATTTTCTCATTTAACTCTCTTCCTCTCAAAGTAAACTTTCTATAGATATTTTAGAAAACTATGAGTTCATCTCTAAGTTTTACAAAACTGTTTCCAAACATTTCCAAAACAGTTTTTCCTCCCCAATTTTCTATCAAACCCTGTCTTATCTTATTTTATCCATCTATCGTATCTTCAGCACTTTTCTACGGCACCATATTTCTAACCATTCTAGCCTTTTTTTTTCCCACCCCCACTATCCAAGATTCTTATCCATATAATGGTTAAGAATCAAATCGATAGAATAGAATCAACTAAAGCAATATTCAGTGTATAAGAAATTAGGAATGTTTTTTGTTTTCATAGATTTCTTTGGTAGTCAGAATCTTATGTTTTCTATTTAACGCAGCCTTTCCTTGCTCAATTCATCTTGATGTATCACTTTTACGCCGTTCATCTTGAGTAATGCTACTGCTCAAGTTAGAACACTTTCGTGGCTCCTCTATACATTCCCCATTTAATAGTACATTCAAGCAATTTTGTCTGTATAGATTTCCTTAAATTTATCTTTAAATCGTATTCTTTCCAAAGAATCTCTTCCGTTGTTCCTGATTAGTTATCCTTTGTTCATTTGCATTAAGGACAATAACGTCATCTGCAAGCGTATAATTTCTAGCATATTTTGTAATTGGATTTGATACATTCTCCGTAATTAATTAAAAAATGACCATGTTCTCGGTACATAAATATCATATTTAGGTAATAATTTAGGCAGAAACAACTTCACCTCAGCGGCCTCCGGATAGTCATATGGGTAACACGTTCGACTTCGGCCCAAGTGGTTCCGAGTTCTATTCCCGGTGGGGCGAAAATGCTCGTGCGATATGTCCTTATCTGTCGAAGCACTTTTAAATTTACGACCACTACTTACGATTACATCTATACAACAGTCATTTGTCCCTACGCTTTCCCCCTTCTGTAGCATACGTTCTTCATATTTTCATCCATTTTCCGTTAAAGTTGCAGAAAATGTTTTGACTACAGTTCATTTTCCTGCATCTCCTATCCTCCTAATAAAAGCAGATATTCCATCCTCCAACTTACACGAACTTCTGTCTGTCTGTCTTATTTCTTCATTTCCTTTGCAGTTCCTTATTTTTATATCCCTTTGATCCTCCCCTCTTCCCTCCACCCCACTTCAACTCCCTCCCCTACCCCCATCGCCCTCTCAGCTCCGCGGAGAAGTTCAGCCGTGGCCCATAATTATACACAAACTCATCCTATAGTCATTTACCTCTTCCACCTCTCAAACCTTTCTACTCACTATAAAACGACCCAACCTTCTTTCTTCCTTTGATTCCATTTCTGTCATTTTTCTTCCCATCATTCTTCGACCGCACCTCGACTTCCCCCATCTCCAATCTCTGAGGAAAGAAGAACAATAACCCTTTGATCTTGCGCCAAATGCTGACAAGGACACCGATTACTTGTCGCACCAATGGAAAAATGTCCCTGCTCGAGGTTTATCCTCCATATTGCGTAACATAGGTATTAAAAGAGGTTCGAATTACTATTTTATTTTCAGTATCACTGATGTACATGAGTGAGAGACCTGAAGTGTCACCATAGTTGATATGAAAGTGTTATATTGAGTGGTATAATGATAATTTTGCATTTATACGAGCATTCCTCGAAAGTATATCTCCCTTACTATAGCTAAATTCGAGTATATTGCCCGCAACTGTAACTTGGTAGAGAACGTGTGTCATCGTATAATTAAACCAATAGCATTAGAATGAACGTTTCGAATAGCGATATATTTTTTTTTTGATTCTTTGATTTATTTCAACATTGTGTGAGCAAAGGTGATTGAATTTTTCATCAGGATTGGAATTTGATTAGGAGGATAAGGGATACGCGTGTAGAAACCTTCCAAAAGAAAGGAATGATATCCTGAGGTATCTTGAGTAAATTACATTGTTTGACTAATGATGGCTATGCCTAAGCTTAAGAATCTTGCGTCAGATTTGCTGATTCATCATTTTCTTTCTTAGTAGCCCAAAAGAAAGTATTTTTCATACTAATCCATAATAAAAATTCATAATTATTTCCGTTAAAATTTTTCTGCTGTGGCCTAAAGAGAGATATAACACTAATTTGTAGAGGAGTAGATTTAGTATCCAGCCCTACAATACGCCGAAAGACGGCTTGTAGTTTGCATGTGTAGAAGTGATAGGCTTGAGAGAAATATTCTATACCAAGAAAAAGCATTTTATCTTAAGAAATACTCTAGGAAATTGACCGCACCGGGACTAAAAATCATACCATATCATTGCACCGCGACTGTTGAAGTCTCCAAACTCTCTGCTCATTGAAAACCATTTAATAAGGAAACAAGAGTTTACTTAAGAGAAGGCGCTCCCAATAAAACATGTTTACTCCAATATACTGATATTTTCAAGGATTGCAATTGCAAATAAATGATAGAATTTTGTACTGTAGTGCATTAACAATGATATAGTGAAAGAAGTGATGAAGCGTAAATGGGATTAAAGGACGGAATCTGGACTTATTTTAAATAAAGATAAGAATATTGAAAATGCCAATATTATATTTAATGCACTCCATATTTAAATTAAGGAAAATTAGCAGGGAAGGGAAAATGAATTTATCAGATAAAAATAAGAGTACAGATTGGAAAAAATAGAAAAGTTTATCCTGCTGTACGTCTATATTTAACTGGAGGAATTTTTTAATTGCAATAGTTTTCCATCAATCCTTAGTCCCGTTACAACTAAATTCCACGGTCCAAATTTTCCATGACTCACAATTTTTAATATCAGGAAAATTGAGTGAATTGGTGAATTTCTTCTCCCCAGAATTCCGTCGTGACGTTACCTGCTCATTTCCTCGCAATTAAAAAATTCCACCCCCGCCATTTTTCTCTATGGATTAAGTCACGAAGAGGAGAGAAGCCAATCGAATTCCACCCTCGCCTTCAACCTTTTCCCTCATTAATAGCTGAAGGTCGGTATTCAGGCCCGCGCCACCTTTCGACCACGGCGGGAAGGATAGTTGCGGTGCTTTACGAGAGAGGGAGAGAAACATGCGGAAGGGACCGAAGAAACAAAAAAGACGACACTGCGGAGGCGATGAAAAAGTGCGACAATAATTGAAGATGATGGAGGGGCAAAACAGGTTTCTTCGTCATCATCCTCCTCAATTCTCGACCTCGGATCAGGTGTCTCTGGAAATTCCCATTTTGGGATTTTAACACTCGAAATCGCGGCTTTCCAGGAACCATAGGTGTGTCGATCGACGAAGATGAGGAATGAGAGGAAAGTGATTCAAGATTCCACATCGATTACTTGATCTCTCGCCCACAGGGCACGCTGGAACCGTGTCATGGTTTCAAGTTAAAGTCACCTTGACAAGGGGCATCTTGACTCGCCCTCTAATTGTAGCTACATTATCCTCTTTGTTGCGAATCATATGGGGTGAAAATTTAGAGCTGGAGATCTCCCGTAGAGTACGATCACACCCAGCGAACTTGCTAGAATTTTTCTTCCCCCATCTTAGCCTTACTCCCATCATTTATGGGATGAATCTCAGATGATGATTCTTGATGATTGGTGATGATGCTAATGATGCTGGATTTGATTTGGGCGCCGATTTTCCGTCCGGGTACCCTTCTTGCCGTCAACCCAACTAGGTAAAATCAGACACACCCAACCATTCTCGTATCTAAATTTCTAAAATAAAATTAGTATGTCCAAACGTGACTTTGTGGAAATCAACCCACACATCGAAAGAAAATATACTTATTAATTTCCACAGCAGGATTTACTCGTTGACGAAACTAATCGAATAAAAACCTGCTGTGGAAATGACTAAGTATTCTTTCTTTTAATATATTCCCTTATCTGTATGGTCTGGTTTGGACTAATATTAGTTATCATCATCAGCGATAGTCGAGCCGGATCTCTGTCGGTAATTTCTCGAGGAAGTGACGCTTTGCTATTTTTCTCATTGGCTTTATGGAGTTTCACTTATCATCATTAAGTGCTAATATGGCTGCATCAATTTCCTATTTCAAAAATTCACGATCACGATAAATGCAAAATTAAATTGCTTATGGGCCCTTAGCCTAGAAACAACGCAAACTAGAGACAAACTTTATTAACTCATAAATACTTACTCTTTTGCTAAGCAGCTAAAAGAGATTATTTCAACTAGAATTCAACGCAGAGAGCGAGAGAGAGTAAATAACTACATAGTATTCACGATTTCAAAGGAGGAAACTACCCGAGGTATCATTTTCCTGCCTGATTGGTAGTAATGAAACACCAGGACTACTCTTAGAAAATGATTTCATAAAATGAGTAATGGTAGCTAATTTTCTGGGAGTTGTCTTGGACAAGAAACGAGGTGGTAACCAAGATATGCACAACAGAATTATAAAAGGAAGAAATGTCATAAAAGTTTTGGACCCAATATTATGGCATAAGCATATTAAACGGAAACCAAAATGAGCAATATGCAAAACAATAGTGGAAAGTGTTATTACATGTGAGGTAGAAGAGTGGGACGTTAATGAAAGGAATAAAAAAGCTACTGACAACTGAGGGAGATTATTTAAGAAGTTTCAGGAAGGGTAAACTTGATTCAATCAGAAATGAAACTATAATGGAAATGTAAAAAGATATTTTGACGACGTACAAAGAAAAAAGGTATTGTGGTTTGGCCACAGCAATAAAATAGGCATGAGCACCTGACCCGAACAAATATTATTGTGGAAACCTCTAGAAAAACTAACGATAGGAAGACCAAGAAGAAATTGGAGAGAAAAAAGATGAAGCTATGTCGGCAAGGGAATAAGAGATGAGGAAGATTTTGATAAAGATAAGTGGTAGGTGTGGGAGGGAAAACGACAAAAGTCGTAAACAATCTGTTGTGTATCTACAAACAAAACTTCTTATTTATAATCTCCATATGAAATAATACAATGAAAGAAAAACAACTTCAAATTAAACCGGGTAAAGAATGGCGAGAAATATTAATGACGAATAAATTGGATTAGGTTGGAGGGCGCATATTGGAAGAAAAGAGAATGGTGTCTGTAGTTAATATTCAAAAGGAAAATTTCAATTACAGAGGAAAGAAGCGATTATTATAAAAGTCGGTTTGGAGAATGTTGACAGAAAAGTGATGAAATTGGCACGGAACAGGTAAAATGAGAGGGATTATTCAGAAAGCGTTACGAAATGGAAACATCGAATAATTATCCGAAGGGTAAATATCAGAGGGAGTGACGCAAATCGGATAATTATAATTAGAAGTCACTAAGTCATTGCGTTATGCTCTTTCCTTACATTGTCATGATTCCTTTTACAATTCCATTTGGGATTTCCAGAAGTGAGAAGGAAAATCTGATGCCGATTGTTATTCATGCTAAATCATCATGTGTGTCCCGAATCTTCTAATTAGAGCGTGGAAAAATCTTTGGCAACCTAAGGTTTATTTCGGGATTCGAATCGGAACGCTGAAATGAACTAAGGAATTAATGAATGAATTAATAAAGGAATCAATATCAATTGATGATAATACATGAATGTTTATTGACCGAGTTGATTAATTTACGTTGCGTGGAAGTACTGGCAGACTTTTGTATACGTGTATGTGTGATTATAACTATATATCCCTTAAACTGAAATAGATTTTATGAAATGTTTTTTGCAATAATTAATTTAGCTAACATCAGCAATTCACTTGATTCAGAGAAAAGATAAAGTATTCTATTATGAAGTGATTCGAAGTTGTTCTAGAAGATTTAATTTGTTTGCCATCACTCGGACGTGAGAAGGACGGCTTTCAAACTATATATGATATAGAATGTATAGAAAATAAACAAAAGCAAGGCATCCGGATAGCCAAGTGGGTAACTCGTCCGCCGTGCAACCGAAAAGGAGGTTCACAATTAAATCAGCTGTCGAAACAGCTTCATTAAAATTCGTAATGCCTGCACCCAACTAATATGAATTATAAAAACGATTGAGGTGTCATGAAAGTGGAAAGTATTACTAAGAATATAAATATTTCAATCAAATCACTGTGTTACCGATCATCGGATCTTCCTTATTAATCGTATAATGGTATGAAAACCCCAAACCACAAATTTATTTGACATCGATCTAAGTTAACGAACACTAAAAATGATAAAAAAGTGCTTGAATAAAAAATTTGAAGTTAATTTATGAGAATATGCCAATAGACAATGGATACTCTAACCTTAAAGCAGATCAATCCTCAGGCTAAAATATCCTATTGAGGAAACGTGGGGATGCAGTTTGATAAAAATTGCCGTTCCGCATAACTCGAGCCATACGCAATGAAAAAGGGCGTGTTCGCAAAATTCGCTCTCTTTCCGCAGCCGTCGACGTGAATTAAGAGTTCGCGATGGAGCTGAATCAGTGCGGCAGAAGACGTTCGTAAACATCGCTCCCTTTATCTCATTCGCGCTAATAAATGCTTGCTCGGGCGTCCCACGTAAAGGGAATCTGACTTCCAAGTGCGCCTTTCCCGGATCACATTGTTCTCGGCATTTTAATTGACTTTTGCTCAGACGAATGCGGCCGATGGAACCCCTTTGTTCTGTCTGCAGCGTAATTTGCGCTGGGATTATTACAGCGCTCGAATCCAGAGCAACGCCTAGAAAGCAATCGCGTTCGATAAATTAGCGGACGTGCGACAATAGCTTATTATATGCGACGGAGGTCACGGGATGAGAGGACGTATGGGTTTCAGGTCCGGAGTCAGCGAAGATAATCGAATTAATTTCTCCGCGGAGACTTTTTATCGGCCATGAAAGAATGCTAATCTGTACACTTTTGGGAATTATGGAAATTTTATTGTTCTGCACCGCTAGCTGCGAAAATCTCTATTGTGGCTATCAATTTAGAATTGCATTGCACAAATCAGCACGGAATACATTCGGTCACATGATGGTACTCCGCTGCGATCTTAGAGAAAAGTCATTTATACGTACTAAGAGGAAAATGATCTTAAGTATAAATCCGCTTCCGATATTGATACGAGTTTATTTTTCACTTCAATGGAGGTTTTTTGCTTGTAGATCCTGATTTCATATTCTGATGACCTTATAGAAGTTGCCTCGAAAGCATTTAATCCGCCGCTGGTTGTAATACAGACTGACACAATACTGATCGCAATGCATCTCTGGAATACGTTGACAGTTATCAGTACGATCGAGTCATTTTTTAAACATACGAGTACCTTTACTTTTTATATAATTCCTAGATATTGCATTGTTTTAATCATTATTCATTTAGAAATGAGTATTGTTACGTGAGTTATTTTGAATTTTCTTCCGATACCGGAATAGTTGCAAAGTATCTTGCGTGAAGCATTAATTTGTCCTCTGGTTAGCGGAAAGTAGAAGACTTTGGACTCCATCCGACAAATTATAACTTTTAAAGTAGCGCTACAAAAATGAGTTGTGTATCTTAGAGACCATATTGCGACCAGCTAAGAGTTAATGTTGGTTTTATGTTTGCTGATACAGTTCTGAAATAATTACTCTATGCAGACAATACATTTTAGAACTTCCACGTACATGGAGAACTTACTTAGAATTTTTTTCCATCCTTAATGTACTATCATGAGCCAGCGACGTGTACTATTACTATGGAGGATTGTAATGAAGTATCATGTAAAAAATTGTGATTTTGGGGATTCATTTTTCGACATATAAATCTGAATCAGTCTATGTACATTGATTTTAATTGCTATTATTCAACGATTTTGCTTTAATATTACTAAAAATAGATCACGCTTTAACAAAAACGAGAATGATTTTAAAAACATATCTTTTTGTAAGTTATTAGCTAGTGGCGTAGGGTGAATTTTTTACTGAAACTCTTTTAAGTATTTTTATTTTAATGATTTTACATAATTATATCTTTATGATTTTATTTTAAGAATCGAAGAATTTATCTAATATAGCAAATGCTATGCGATATCATTAAATGCACCACGTATACAGAATACAACTATTACAGTGAAAATATTTCAGTTTTATCGCACTCACCTTCCTGCTGCCATATCTTGATGAATGGAATATTCTTCCATTTGGTAAACGTAGAACATAAATCGTGCGCTTTTACACACATATCACTGCTATAACTGAACACATAACACTTAATGAACAAAGTTTTCTCGGGATACAACCCGGCTTGTATCCCGAGAAAACTTTCTTCGTTGTATTCGCTGGGAAAGAACCAGATCCTTCTACATAACACTTAAATTCACCCATTATAATTACCACTATATCAACTTAAGATGTAGTGCGGCAAAAGTTTAGATGAGAAAGGAAAAGGTGTTTCATTCTGTACATAGAGGTGTGTTCCTTAAAATCCAGGAATAAATAGATCTAAAAAATGGTGACATGTCTGGTACTCAAACCCAGGTCTCCTAAGAATTTAGTGACTAGAATACCTTGCCGGAAAGTGGAAGACATGGGTTTCAGTCTCAGCCATGTCGCTATTTTTTACATCTATTTATCCTTAGCTTTCAAGTTTAAGTTAATGTCTTGCAACTATCGTTTCGGTCATTCTGACAGTTGGACAATCTTGGCAAAGAACGAGCGCTGTTTTCGCCGCTAAAACCGCCCACTCCCACATTTATAGTGTGCAGGGAGAAGAGCACGCTCATATAGGGAAGACGAAAACTCGATTATTCACTCAATCGCTTTCAGGAAGAAATCGAACACTGTACTCACTCTCTAAATTCCTGCCGTCGTTCTATTTCACACTTCGTTTTCTGTTCATTGCTATGAAGAATTAACATTCTATTTCCTTCCCAATATAGCCCAAGGCTCGAGTTTATTGTTTTCCATTCGCGCCGCCCTCTCACAAAAACTTGCGGTTTGAAACCTTGAAGCACGATTTCAATTGCCGCACTGGCATTTAAACTCAATGCGGTTTTTACTGCACATCTCAAGAGTTTTCCATCATCCCATATATTCCTCTTCGGAGTCATTACAGACATTCACTATCTCTAAGCGGAGAAATACTTCAGGAAATATTCCATTGGAGGTTACTCGATTTTCATCCTAATTATTCGTAAAATATGTATCTATTCAAGTAAAACCAATGTGCATCCAATATACGAATGACTTTTAACGAATATATAATGACGTTGTATTATAAAATTTTTCATACGAGGATAAAACCGAGAATGATTTTTTTACATCCCTTAGCTAAAAAAAATTTCATGATGATAAAAGGTCTAAGGATATTTTCAGACAAAATTGGAAGAACCCAATTATTTGTGTCCACTGAACAGGACTTAAACAAAACATGCTTGCAGAATAAAAGACACTTTGTACTTTTCCACAGAGATTTTAATTACTACCGGTTTCGTAAGCCTAATTATATCTTCAGGCAGAGAATAAACATTTTTACAGCTTATATATATAGGATAGTGGAAGGGTTGAGGGAAAGAATATTTTTTCTGTGCCTGAATGTTTGAATGTTTAACCTAAAATGTTTTTTCTGTGCCTGAAGATGTAAGTACTCTTACGAAACCAGTAGCAAATTATAATCCCTGTGGAAAAGTATAAAGTTTATTTTATTCTGCAAAGTCTTTCCACGAAGTCACGCTTTCGGATATCGATGTAAAACACGCTCGTTTGCCGGTCGTCTATGAAATATGGAGTAGCTTCGATAAGCTGCTTCGAAATTCTACATCCGCCTACAGAAATTTGTCATGGAAGCGTACGATATGTTACAGCAGGTATACTAATATGATCTACAATAATCAACTGAATTCTATGGTTCGTAGATGTATAGTAGGGCCTTGTATAGGCAACAAAGCAGGCCAGCCTAGGTGCTCTGATGATCGAAACCATGGACTGCTGCTGTAATTGTTCTTTTATAATTTACTTTTTGGAGATTCCATTCGTATTTTGCCTCCATTACTTATCTTTAGTCCTACAATTCTTTTGATCATGATAAACTGAGAGATATACATCTCGGGTAGAGCAACCAACCGGCAATTGGCAGACTCGGGTTCGAGTCCCGGTTCCGTCATAACCGGAATCGAACTTTTCCATGCCCGTTTATCCTTGGGAATTTTCCTAGGTGCACGCCTTATCGTGCCAAGTTAATATCCTTACGGCATACGATAGAACTCCCTTACTTCTATAGATGTAGCGAATTTCCACCGTGTTCCATGCACCAACTACAATAACGTAAACGAATTATTCATAATAATAATAATACAACCCTTTTCCTTGCGTACAAAATGATGCCATGATTTGCGCTTCAAAATTTGTTAAATAATGTAATCACGAACCCACGAGCCGCGAATCTCCATATATCCATATTAGTCGATTGGAAGTGGTAAGGTTATGAACCTATATAAAGAAGTTTTTAGAGTTGGATGTTAGCCTTTCAGCTGATTTATATGTGGTTCTGAAATTCAATACTCAGTACTTCGCAGTTCGATTTCACAAATATTGTTAACCATTTAATGACATTCTTATATTGGGGGAGGTACTCAAAGAAGTTCCTCAACGTAACTACTGTCTGCCCAGTACTTAGTCTGGACGATAGTTTGTATCTCATCCCTTCTAATATTACCTACTAAAAGTTCTAGAGAGGGAATGAGGCTCCCTAGTCACGAAGAGGAGTGAGGTAATGTTTCTTTACCTTTCCCAATGAGACAGAATGCTATACAGGGAAGAGTATGAGAGGAGTATGATGTAACCTCATCCCCTCCATAATTAGCTACTAAGATTTAGGAGAGGGGAATGAGGCCGGCTAGACAACATGAGCATTGAGATAGTTTGCCCTTGCCTCGCCGAGCAAGAACGCTATCTGTGGAACAAGTCAACGTAAATGAAGCACAATGAAGTAACACATGTGGTCATTGTAGGATTCCGTAAAAACGGAATCAGTTCTATTACTCAGTTAAAGGTTTTAATACACTCCGTAAACCATATATCGGCAGATATAACTCGCATTTGGAAGTAAAGGGGAAGTTTAGGTTTACCGATTTATAGGAATTACCCTATGCGCATTTCGGAATTTGATCAATTCTCAAGGGTCCCACAATGAGAAATGATTGTACTATTATTCAGCATCACTTATGTCTCAGTATACTTCATATCATCACAGCCATGAGGAAGACTTAGATAACAGTAAATGAAAGATACATTTTTCTCTATCCTATACCAACAGACAAGTGAAAAATATTTATTCACCAAAATATGGCAGCAAGAATAGTAATTATAACAACTGCTCATTTTGCGCTATTCACTAAACGATGGTAAATCCTTATTTATTGCGATAATAAAAAAAAACGATAGGAAGACATTTCCTCCCATGCTAGGGTTACATAGAGCAAATTCATTCATCAGCTATCGAAAAGCCTAGGGCGTCGTCTTTTCCTGTATTCCCTGAGCGCTAAATTCGCCTCATCCTAAGGGTGGGTTCGCAAAGAAAAGAAAAACCACGGGTTGGTTATTCCGCAGTTCTTCCTTTAGCACACATCTCGAAATCTCTCGCACCAATCTCTCAAGTGCTTAATTGCTCCCCTTCTCACTACCTCCGGATCGACTTTCACGCACTCCGCGCCGCTCTCTCTTTATCTCCTCCTGCATCTCTCCCTTCCTCCGCCCCTCCCACCAAATGCCATGCTTCGCCCCCCCATTCCCCTGCTCACGCAACTCCCACACTCGACTCCGCTATTGAGACGTGCAAGAACCGTAATTATAACGCCGTAATTATTATTCCGGCCCACCTTACCCCTTTTCTAATTTTTTATTCCGTACCCCTCCCCCACCGACAAATCCTCCAGCGTTCAGATCTCCGTCTTCTCGCCGCGGCGTGGGTAATTCCGAGCAATTACGCATAACCTTTTCCCTTTCCTCGCCGTCTCGGCCTATCCGGAAGATTTTTCCTCGTTTTGTTCTATCTCAAGACGGAGATTTAGTTCTCTCTCTTTCTCTGAATCGTTGCTTTAGATCAAGGGTGGCCAACCTTTGGTAGTTCACGCGTCAATCATTTCGTTTTGTTTGGGATACGCCACGCAAACTACAATAATAGGGTAACTATAATAATGAACTAAAATATAATACTAATAAGATTTATTGCAATAGAAACATCGTAAAAGACCTATTACGACCTAACGATATACCAGATATAATTTCTTGTAACACAAGACAGGATAACATATCTAATAGAAATCTCCATTCCGAACACAGGAAAGAGAGATACCAAACAAAAAGGAGAAATATAGAAATATATATCCCTGACCGAAAAGAAGATAGAAGACTGGAGCCTAAAATCTGTCAAAACTGTCCCAATAATAATCTTAGGAACCGAAGTAATACCTAAGAATTAATGTAAAAGCCTGCAAGCAATTGGAATAGAAGATCGAATTATGTTTCGACAAAAGGAAACCACAACAATCAGTACTTGCTCCATAAAAAGAAGATTTTAAATGACACTAAAAAAGCAATAGATGAGCCTATAACCTTTGGTGATTTGCGTCCGGTATAGGTGATGTTTCCTAGCCCCACGATGAGAAGTGCCAAAATAATAATAATAATATTACTAACGACTTTATTGGGCGGATTTTAGTCTTAAGAGACCACTCTCACAGTTAACTTTTCCTACAACCATGCCCTAACCAGGATTTGAACGCGGGACACGCTAAACAAATGCGCTAAAATATGCACATATTAGAATTCAGAGACTACAACATGTTTATTATTAAAGTATGGATACATGTTTTTGTATGAGAAAATCGAGTGGGAAATTTATTTTTAATTTTTCTCAGGCTTCAACGTGCCGCTTTTAATCAGATGATGCCACTCCTTGGGCTGATACTCCATAGGTTAGACATGCCTACTTCAAATGAATACTCCTTTGTCGTCGAATTTTTCTAGCTATAATCGCACATATAAGAAGATTCTTACAATTAGAAGGATTTATGAAGGTCATCAGAGTAAAGTAGCTGGTAGAGGTGTATCAAATTTTTCCTGAAAGAAAAGAAAGTCGGAACAAGGCTGTTAATGAATTAGAGGCTTAAAAACACCCCGATTGTCGGAGTATTTTTCAACTGTGTTTCGGTAAGGATTAGAGAAAAATATATCTAGCATTAACGTTCGTAGAATTCATGTTTATTCCTGTAATAATATGAAAGCAACTGAAATAGAATGATTCTGAGGAACGGGATTCATTTCGGTCGCTGAATCTAATAAATATGGAAAGCGTTATTCATGGGATAATTGTACTGAATATATGTGGAGGTATTCTACTCATAGCAGTCTGGCTGAATAAGAAAAGTAACAGAAAACTTACTAATTCCATTCCCCCTACAGAGAGGGAATGAGGTACCCTTATTCTTGTCTATATGGGGAATAAGGGTACCTAGACGACACAAGAAGCTAATGGTGGAGCGTTTAAATTTAATTTACTTTTGTCTCAGCCTTGCGGCATTAATTTAGAGTTCGTTTTGGTTACTTTTAACATAATACTGATAAGCCTCATCCTCTCCTCATAGCTTTTAGTAGCCAATGATAGTGGGTTTGAGGCTCTAATCTGATTCCTGGCTGAATACTTAAGAGACATCTCCTTACAAATTACAGCTTTATGGGATTCCGTAGTTACGATTCCATCGTTCAGACAAGTCAAATCCATATTTTCGATGGAAATTAATTCAATTTGCCTCAAACGTGGACAAGCGAATGACATGTGAAACAAAAAAAGATTGCAAATATTTAATTCGGTTTCTTCGCGGAAGGCAAATATCTAAATTATTCGTTGGCTTCCATTCAGTTGATCATATCCTCAACAGTTCGATTCACACAAAGGATACCAGGGAAGACAATGTTACATCTATTTTAACATTACTTAATATTGACGAGCAAAAACAACCACTCCCTTAACAGAAAATTCCGATTAGCCGGGACTCGCACCCGGGACCTGTGGGTTGGAATGCTAGCACGCTACCAGTATTGTTATTTATTTAGTATAATTACCTGTAGTAGTAGTGGTAGTGTTGTTAAAAGTGCTTGGACAGCTTAGGTCATTTCGCACGTAGGCTCCCACCGGGAATCGAACCTGGGATCGCTTTCGCCAAAGTCGAACGCGTTGCCCACTTCGCTATCCGGGAGCTCTAATTACCTGTAATTAGAAGCAATCAACCATCATCAATCATCCATCGGAAACCGACCATCGGAAGCTCAAATTGCAAGATTTGTAATTTATAGCCCCTTTTACTTTTGACATTGAATGAATGTTAAGGCATACACGTAGCTTGATTCTTTTTTTTAAGCGTTTTGCTAAATAATTTTTTCAATCACACCGTCATTTGACTAAATTCATTGTTATTGATACACATGTAATGAGGCAGTTATATCATCTTCCGATAAATTCAAACTAATTTTGGTATCTTTAGTGAAGTGTTATAAATATCGTCCAGTATATATTTGGAGTGTAATTGAATATCTTAACATGTAAGCTAAACGTTTCTGTTCTTACAATTCCTCAGTCACAACATTTTTCATATATAATTTCGTTTTTATTTCGCTAATGTTTTCGTTATATGTTGTATGTACGCATGCGTTAGGGGCCTTGGTCACACCGAGAACCAGTTCAACGTCAATAGCCGCCTCAAGCGCAGGTAATTTTAAGCGCTTATTGGAAGTGAATGAATTAAATAAAAATGGATTGAACGAACTAATCTCGAAGTTCTATATCTCAATAATTATTAGTAAATTAATTGATTATATATTACTATATTTATAAATTATAGTTGTATTTTTATATTAATTTCCGATCAGAACAAGCGTTGATATGGGCTCATCTGCACAATTCATTACCGTTTTTATGAGTAATCCGGCAAATATTCAATATTGATAATCTCATTACATGACCGAAAGAAGAATGTTCAAATAAATATATGCTCTGAGTTTTTAAAACGACAATGCAATAAGTTAATCGAGTTGTTCACTAGATTCAAGCATTTTATTTGATTGTTGTATTTACATCACAACGTAAGTAAAAAAGAAAAAATAGATTTTCGGCTGTTTATCGCCATAGCAATGAAAGTGCGAAGTGGTTCATATATTTACTCATAATTTTCCGCATGGTTTAAAATCATGAGAGCGATCCGCCGTTTTATGCTACGCTGCTAGGATAATTGGATTTACGAAGAAACAGATTTACAGCTTAATAGTGGGAAAGTTGTATATAGTTGTCAACTACAGTTCAAAAGAATCTCAGTGTACTTACAGACGCAGTTTTACAAGAGCATAAATCAGATTTGCTTCTACATGTGCGATACAACTATTTTACGCCATAAACTCCCGCTGTATTTCATTCATATCTCATTGGTGTGATTCAGCTAAAAATTCGTGCTCACTAATACCCACAATACATGCGCTTTATACTGAATAATCCTTAAGAAATGACGCAAGTGACGAAGGAATATTAATGCTAAAATTGTATTAAGTAACTAATATAATGATGGTGTGTTTTGTGAAAGTAGTAGTCTTGTTAACCCTTTAAAAAACAAGCATTAAAATGGCTAATTTGATGAGCTACATTAAATCCAGTGGGTGCATCTTAGTCTGGTGAGAAAAGAAGTCGAGATCATTCTACTTTTGCTATTATACCCCTGGAGCGGAAACGAGAATACAAGAATTATCTTGTCGTGCTGTATTCAGCTAAATTGCAGCACAATGATTAGTTATGTTATTTTTGCGAGAACACACTTCGAAGCATAAACTGAACGGCACTCCTATTTCCAGAATGCCACCCACATCCGTTCAATCACCCCGCAAAAGACGCACAATCTGTAAATCACCGCCTACGTTGAGAGCGTTCATTGCGATAATAACCATGGGAAATTCCATCATCACGACTCCGTTTTAAATTCGAAAATATGAGCGGCCTTAGCGGGCTGCTCAATCGGACCGCGTTCCAGTAATTACACTCTCTCTCTCCACACATCCGATTTAAGCGCAGATTAATGGTGCGGACAGGAGTGGGAAGAGAATCCTTTGCGTCAGCTTCGCGCGCATCGTCATCGAACATCCGGATGCCGGACTAATTGAGACGCGGGCATTTGACCCAATTTCGCGCGATTATCACCTCCCAAATCCCGGGAAAAATGTCGTCGTCCGGTGGAAGGGAAATAACGACGTTGGCCGCCGTTTCGACTCATAAGCGCCGGATTCATTTGTGATTCAGATGCGATAATTGCTCATTTTTCATTCGGGGAAATGTAACCACTCGGCGCTTAGCATATTTCGAGGAATGGTTGCGTGGAAGAGGGCGTGGGCCGAGGCGGTAGCTTTGAAAAAAGGTAACGGTCTCGACGATTCATTGCATTCAATTAAAATCGTTGGGTTTTTATTTCCAGGAAGGGGTCGTAATTAGCTCCGAATCATTCGTCACGAAGGGATTTATAAGCGTTTGAGACTCACCAGAGAAAATTCGTAATTGTTTCCTCAACCGAGCTGACTATGATCTCCTCGACGATTTTCAACTTTCTAATGCTAGATAATTAATGACGACCTTGCGTGAATGAAAACAGAGAGCCGTTTGCTAGGCCGCTGAAAATAAGCTCGTTCTCAATATTAAAACATTTTGATGTCATAAAATTATAATATTGTATACTTTACTTGGGAATTATGCTATAACTGTTCTTCCTTCCGCATCTTGGTCAATATTTTTTTCTCAATGTTGAGGGAAAGGTAGTTAATATAGCACGGAAATATGCACGGATGAAAACCCAAGGAAAAACAGATGTGAAAGANTCTCAGCCGTCGGTGATTAGCATATAATAATAAAGGAAAATACAACACAATAATATTGATTACAATATAATAATTACGAATGGTGAAGAAACGAATTTACTAAGAATCCAATAAGAAAATATAAGGGGTAAAATAAATATATACGAACGTGCACTTGGTGCTGATAAGATTTTCTTCATTTGTGCAAACTAATTTCCTTGATAGTGAAACGTCCTCTAATGGCAAATCCTATTAGAACCACGTCCCATCCTTCACTTGTGTCCTGCCACTCCATCAGACCTCCGCGTATCAGTGTCGACCCCTTCCGTCGTCCGGTAGTGATGGTTTGCTATTGGTGGTCTCCATGGGCGATCGCGGCCCCTTTGTCGGTCACTTGTGATGTGCATTGCCCCCCGTTAAGATCCCTTCGCTGGAGGGAAGAAGCCACAGGGGGCGGGGGAGTGGCATCCTGCTACCGCCCCCGCGGTGATTCATTTCCACCGCTTCACTTCATCTGTTATCCGCTCCTTAGGCATACGGAGTGCAGTCGTAAGGGTGTCGAATAAACGACAGAAGAAGTCCAATGAAATTAACTTTCGTTTCTCTTCGATGGTCTTAGGTGTTCCGTCGGGTGCTGATTTCCGAAGTGGAGTTGGCTTCGAAGAGAGCAAGGAAACCCTATGTTTTTCTAAATGCATGCATCACCTGACTTGGCTTAACTGAATTACATTTCGTACACAGTACCAGGTGTAAGGAAAACTTGCGGATAGCTAATAAGACTACACTGCGGAAACCAGCAAACCGATGCATCCGGGTACGTTTTGATGCAGATGCTGGCATACCATACATTTGTCAGGTTACTTTCGTCCTTTCTCAGCGTTCGATAAGGTTTTACTTCAACTCCTGAAACAAATTTGAAAATTCAAATGATCATACTTTTCAACCTCATATAATTCGTTAAGTAAGTTTAGTTGGAATAAGTTTCTTTGAGTTTACTTATTTTGTTGTCACCAAATTTTGATGTCAATTTTAAGATCGGCAAAACGCTATTCAAATGCGACCGTCTGATGAGAAACAGCTCCTGGGAGCAAGTCGTTATCTAACTTAAAAAATAAATAAATAACATTATATCGGTATATCTGGTTATTTTCCTTTTATTTCGGTGTTAGAAGTGAAGAATTCGATTTTTATAATCGAAACGAAGCAATCTAAATGTAAACTCCCAAGAATAATTTTCTTTTCAATATGTGAAAACATTAAATATGATGCACTAAAAGCAAAAATATAAATTAATGTGGACATTTATTTGGATCATTTGGGAAAATCAGTTTGCTCTCTGAATTCCTTTCTCTTACTGGTATTTCTCTAAATTCATTCCATTTACTGCGATTTAGACATAGACGTATTAAACTAAGTTTAGCCCTAATTTATACAATTAATTAATTAATTTTAGAATGCTTTATTGGAATAAGAATTAAATAGATAAATAATGACTTCAGTATAAATCCCTCAACTATTAAAATCTTTCTTGCCCCAGTAATCACGGTTTCTTGAGGAATGGCGAGTTACTGCAAACCAATCGATAGATTGAACACTAAAAAAAGAAAATTTTTCGGTAGTAATAAAAACCTCAGCCTCGCGTAGAGTGTGTCAGTGGAACATTAACTCAGCAGTTAATTTTATGAAATGTAGGTTTTCTTCGAATCTTGGCTAGAAAAAAAAACATAGGGAGTAGAAAAAATTTAGTATAAACCCGCACTCTATAATAGTTACACAATAGTAGTGTTGTTTGTCGGTTTCATTGACCCCAATCCGAAAAGACGGCCGATAATCTCAGATGCGTTGAATACCTTCGGAATTTCGAAATCGTGATATAGATTAAAAGAAAGGAATTAAGAGCTACCATTGTATATAATTACGGATACTTTTACGGAGAGCTGGTTTAATTATCTCGGGTTATTGGTACCTTCGATACGGCATTCCATTACTTAATTATTGGCGGAGTGCCTTTTTTCTTCGCTTATTATGGTTACCCCGTTGAATTAATTGCGATACAATTTCCCGCTGTGCGTCTGAATAAAAACACCCTAATTTCGAAACGATTTTCGATTAAGAGTGATATTTCATACTTACTTTTTGCTTCGAGTAAATGGTATTAGTTTTAGAAATTTCGAAACGGATTTCTTATTCCTTCTCTCTTTAGTTACGGAAGCGATTTCCCGGAGCGCATAAAATATATTAAATAAAAAATGCCAAAATAAAAATTATTTCAAATCTCAATTCATACTTAATTGCTTTAGATTCGCTGAGAGTATTTATCTTCATCTAACTGTGGAATTAATAATTCTGTTATGTTATGTTGTATTTATGAAGTAAAAATAGAATAATTTGGGGAAAATGTGACCAAGGCGATACTAGAAAGTCAACAATTTATCTTTGAATGAATTACGGTTTCGTGAAAATAAGAAACATCTTAAACAAAAGAATATATTTATTATTGGAATACTCATATCTGGAACACCATGGATACAATCCTCATCTTATAATCATTAAGCCACAAATTCTCAAAGAGTCGAGGAACAAGAAGTTTCTTAATAGACTGGGATTTGAAAGTCGATTTATTATTTGAGATCTTCCTTGGTGCAACCCTTAAGGTGCTTTATTCTTCCATTCCTAAACCATTCAGAACAGCACAATACTTTTAATCATGCATCAAAGTATCCTATAAGATTTTCTTTTGAACGATGTATTATAAATTAACCCAAACATCTGTTAAACCTATGGTCTCTCTGACGCATATATCTCGAAATTTCTCCTACGTTATTCGAATCCAACTCTATTATTGACTATTATTTCTCCGTATTTGTTACTTCATCAGTTTTCGATACAATACTTGTAGCTTATGTAAGTACTATTTTAACGCCATATAAACTCTCTCGTTAAATAAATACACCTGAAATGTTCATGATTTACATATTTACCAGCTTCAGAACGCTTACACCATCGGCTCTCATCGCAACTTTTATCCTCTCTAAAGCACTTCCTGCTAAAATGTAATTATTTATGTATTTTATAGATTCATATTAATGATATCAACAAAAAAATATACAAACTTTACTGGAAGGAGGAAGTCTCCAACTATATCAATTTTAATAATCACTAACATTTAGGTAAATTCAAAATCATTCCTTAACCGGAAATACTCGATGAGCCTGGACTCGAACCTGGCACCTTGGATGTAAGAGCGTTAGCATGCTATCCAATCCGCTATCTCAGCCGTCGGTGATTACCATATAATAATAAAGGAAAATACAACACAATAATATTGATTACAATATAATAATTAAGAATGGTGAAGAAACGAATTTACTAAGAATCCAATAAGAAAATATAAGGGGTAAAATAAATATATACGAACGTGCACTTGGTGCTGATAAGATTTTCTTCATTTGTGCAAACTAATTTCCTTGATAGTGAAACGTCCTCTAATGGCAAATCCTATTAGAACCGCGTCCCATCCTTCACTTGTGTCCTGCCACTCCATCAGACCTCCGCGTATCAGTGTCGACCCCTTCCGTCGTCCGGTAGTGATGGTTTGCTATTGGTGGTCTCCATGGGCGATCGCGGCCCCTTTGTCGGTCACTTGTGATGTGCATTGCCCCCCGTTAAGATCCCTTCGCTGGAGGGAAGAAGCCACAGGGGGCGGGGGAGTGGCATCCTGCTACCGCCCCCGCGGTGATTCATTTCCACCGCTTCACTTCATCTGTTATCCGCTCCTTAGGCATACGGAGTGCACTCGTAAGGGTGTCGAATAAACGACAGAAGAAGTCCAATGAAATTAACTTTCGTTTCTCTTCGATGGTCTTAGGTGTTCCGTCGGGTGCTGATTTCCGAAGTGGAGTTGGCTTCGAAGAGAGCAAGGAAACCCTATGTTTTTCTAAATGCATGCATCACCTGACTTGGCTTAACTGAATTACATTTCGTACACAGTACCAGGTGTAAGGAAAACTTGCGGATAGCTAATAAGACTACACTGCGGAAACCAGCAAACCGATGCATCCGGGTACGTTTTGATGCAGATGCTGGCATACCATACATTTGTCAGGTTACTTTCGTCCTTTCTCAGCGTTCGATAAGGTTTTACTTCAACTCCTGAAACAAATTTGAAAATTCAAATGATCATACTTTTCAACCTCATATAATTCGTTAAGTAAGTTTAGTTGGAATAAGTTTCTTTGAGTTTACTTATTTTGTTGTCACCAAATTTTGATGTCAATTTTAAGATCGGCAAAACGCTATTCAAATGCGACCGTCTGATGAGAAACAGCTCCTGGGAGCAAGTCGTTATCTAACTTAAAAAATAAATAAATAACATTATATCGGTATATCTGGTTATTTTCCTTTTATTTCGGTGTTAGAAGTGAAGAATTCGATTTTTATAATCGAAACGAAGCAATCTAAATGTAAACTCCCAAGAATAATTTTCTTTTCAATATGTGAAAACATTAAATATGATGCACTAAAAGCAAAAATATAAATTAATGTGGACATTTATTTGGATCATTTGGGAAAATCAGTTTGCTCTCTGAATTCCTTTCTCTTACTGGTATTTCTCTAAATTCATTCCATTTACTGCGATTTAGACATAGACGTATTAAACTAAGTTTAGCCCTAATTTATACAATTAATTAATTAATTTTAGAATGCTTTATTGGAATAAGAATTAAATAGATAAATAATGACTTCAGTATAAATCCCTCAACTATTAAAATCTTTCTTGCCCCAGTAATCACGGTTTCTCCGAATTTATAATGACTAAAATTGACGTAAGTGCATATATTTTAAAGGCATTAATCGAATTTTAAACTTTGTGTTTTATAGGGTAGCCCCATTTCTCAGTGCTGACCACTGCAAGAAAAATTTGTTTTTAACCCGAGTATTTTTGTTTTCCATGTTTCAGGATTGCAATTCTGTTGCAATTAATTCCTAAGCAAGGTTTTATTTTCGGCCATCAATTCTTAAACTGCTTTTGCATCGTAACTTTGAACGTTTTCAGCATTATTTCGATGCAATTTTCTTCAGTTAAATTAAACTCCCTTTGAATATTAATTAAATCAAAGCTTACGATTTATAAAACTGTATTTCATTCAAAACTCACGGAGGATGCCATCACTTTGTAAATTTTGACTTTGCGAGGTATTACTGAATAATACACAGTTTGAAAACAATACAGAGATTCATAAAAGTCATATATATTTGTTTTGAAACTGTTTTTCAATCTTTAGATCCTTGCATTTCATTCCATTCCATCCACGCTATTTGACTTACATGGTAATTAATGTATGCACTAGGGTTGGGTTCTCGCGAAGGACTCACTAACTTAAATATAATTGAATTCGATCACATTCTTTCATATGCTCCGAAGATTTTATTGCAGTTTTCTTACTATTTTGTATTTTATAACACAGGCAACTCTAAGATAAAAAGTAACTCTGAAGATATTTATAAATTGGATATCTGATTATAAGATATGCTCATATTTC
>KZ308164.1:1055885-1201918 GCA_000376725.2 Ladona fulva
ATACATAATATAACATTACATAATACATAATATAACATTACATAATACATAATATAACATTACATAATGCATAATATAACATTACATAATACATAATATAACATTACATAATACATAATATAACATTACATAATACATAATATAACATTACATAAGTCATATACAACATTAAATAGATACATAAATGGTATATTACATTTAGCATGTCACAGATTCTTCATCTTCATCTAACTGTGGAATTAATAATTCTGTTATGTTATGTTGTATTTATGAAGTAAAAATAGAATAATTTGGGGAAAATGTGACCAAGGCGATACTAGAAAGTCAACAATTTATCTTTGAATGAATTACGGTTTCGTGAAAATAAGAAACATCTTAAACAAAAGAATATATTTATTATTGGAATACTCATATCTGGAACACCATGGATACAATCCTCATCTTATAATCATTAAGCCACAAATTCTCAAAGAGTCGAGGAACAAGAAGTTTCTTAATAGACTGGGATTTGAAAGTCGATTTATTATTTGAGATCTTCCTTGGTGCAACCCTTAAGGTGCTTTATTCTTCCATTCCTAAACCATTCAGAACAGCACAATACTTTTAATCATGCATCAAAGTATCCTATAAGATTTTCTTTTGAACGATGTATTATAAATTAACCCAAACATCTGTTAAACCTATGGTCTCTCTGACGCATATATCTCGAAATTTCTCCTACGTTATTCGAATCCAACTTTATTATTGACTATTATTTCTCCGTATCTGTTACTTCATCAGTTTTCGATACAATACTTGTAGCTTATGTAAGTACTATTTTAACGCCATATAAACTCTCTCGTTAAATAAATACACCTGAAATGTTCATGATTTACATATTTACCAGCTTCAGAACGCTTACACCATCGGCTCTCATCGCAACTTTTATCCTCTCTAAAGCACTTCCTGCTAAAATGTAATTATTTATGTATTTTATAGATTCATATTAATGATATCAACAAAAAAATATACAAACTTTACTGGAAGGAGGAAGTCTCCAACTATATCAATTTTAATAATCACTAACATTTAGGTAAATTCAAAATCATTCCTTAACCGGAAATACTCGATGAGCCTGGACTCGAACCTGGCACCTTGGATGTAAGAGCGTTAGCATGCTATCCAATCCGCTATCTCAGCCGTCGGTGATTACCATATAATAATAAAGGAAAATACAACACAATAATATTGATTACAATATAATAATTAAGAATGGTGAAGAAACGAATTTACTAAGAATCCAATAAGAAAATATAAGGGGTAAAATAAATATATACGAACGTGCACTTGGTGCTGATAAGATTTTCTTCATTTGTGCAAACTAATTTCCTTGATAGTGAAACGTCCTCTAATGGCAAATCCTATTAGAACCGCGTCCCATCCTTCACTTGTGTCCTGCCACTCCATCAGACCTCCGCGTATCAGTGTCGACCCCTTCCGTCGTCCGGTAGTGATGGTTTGCTATTGGTGGTCTCCATGGGCGATCGCGGCCCCTTTGTCGGTCACTTGTGATGTGCATTGCCCCCCGTTAAGATCCCTTCGCTGGAGGGAAGAAGCCACAGGGGGCGGGGGAGTGGCATCCTGCTACCGCCCCCGCGGTGATTCATTTCCACCGCTTCACTTCATCTGTTATCCGCTCCTTAGGCATACGGAGTGCACTCGTAAGGGTGTCGAATAAACGACAGAAGAAGTCCAATGAAATTAACTTTCGTTTCTCTTCGATGGTCTTAGGTGTTCCGTCGGGTGCTGATTTCCGAAGTGGAGTTGGCTTCGAAGAGAGCAAGGAAACCCTATGTTTTTCTAAATGCATGCATCACCTGACTTGGCTTAACTGAATTACATTTCGTACACAGTACCAGGTGTAAGGAAAACTTGCGGATAGCTAATAAGACTACACTGCGGAAACCAGCAAACCGATGCATCCGGGTACGTTTTGATGCAGATGCTGGCATACCATACATTTGTCAGGTTACTTTCGTCCTTTCTCAGCGTTCGATAAGGTTTTACTTCAACTCCTGAAACAAATTTGAAAATTCAAATGATCATACTTTTCAACCTCATATAATTCGTTAAGTAAGTTTAGTTGGAATAAGTTTCTTTGAGTTTACTTATTTTGTTGTCACCAAATTTTGATGTCAATTTTAAGATCGGCAAAACGCTATTCAAATGCGACCGTCTGATGAGAAACAGCTCCTGGGAGCAAGTCGTTATCTAACTTAAAAAATAAATAAATAACATTATATCGGTATATCTGGTTATTTTCCTTTTATTTCGGTGTTAGAAGTGAAGAATTCGATTTTTATAATCGAAACGAAGCAATCTAAATGTAAACTCCCAAGAATAATTTTCTTTTCAATATGTGAAAACATTAAATATGATGCACTAAAAGCAAAAATATAAATTAATGTGGACATTTATTTGGATCATTTGGGAAAATCAGTTTACTCACTGAATTCCTTTCTCTTACTGGTATTTCTCTAAATTCATTCCATTTACTGCGATTTAGACATAGACGTATTAAACTAAGTTTAGCCCTAATTTATACAATTAATTAATTAATTTTAGAATGCTTTATTGGAATAAGAATTAAATAGATAAATAATGACTTCAGTATAAATCCCTCGACTATTAAAATCTTTCTTGCCCCAGTAATCACGGTTTCTCCGAATTTATAATGACTAAAATTGACGTAAGTGCATATATTTTAAAGGCATTAATCGAATTTTAAACTTTGTGTTTTATAGGGTAGCCCCATTTCTCAGTGCTGACCACTGCAAGAAAAATTTGTTTTTAACCCGAGTATTTTTGTTTTCCATGTTTCAGGATTGCAATTCTGTTGCAATTAATTCCTAAGCAAGGTTTTATTTTCGGCCATCAATTCTTAAACTGCTTTTGCATCGTAACTTTGAACGTTTTCAGCATTATTTCGATGCAATTTTCTTCAGTTAAATTAAACTCCCTTTGAATATTAATTAAATCAAAGCTTACGATTTATAAAACTGTATTTCATTCAAAACTCACGGAGGATGCCATCACTTTGTAAATTTTGACTTTGCGAGGTATTACTGAATAATACACAGTTTGAAAACAATACAGAGATTCATAAAAGTCATATATATTTGTTTTTAAACTGTTTTTCAATCTTTAGATCCTTGCATTTCATTCCATTCCATCCACGCTATTTGACTTACATGGTAATTAATGTATGCACTAGGGTTGGGTTCTCGCGAAGGACTCACTAACTTAAATATAATTGAATTCGATCACATTCTTTCATATGCTCCGAAGATTTTATTGCAGTTTTCTTACTATTTTGTATTTTATAACACAGGCAACTCTAAGATAAAAAGTAACTCTGAAGATATTTATAATTTGGATATCTGATTATAAGATATGCTCATATTTCACTACAGAATTGATCATTTCCGTCTTACTGCGTATACAAATTTTCCCTATCGAGTTGGACACTTTTATATAGAATTTCAAGCAATGCGTATGAGTTTTAATATGCTTCTGCTCAGTTATTCTCTGCAAAACATCTGCAATACCAACTATGCCCTGGTATTATTTTAAGACAGCTCAAAATGTCTCCATAAGTATAAGGTAAGAAATAATTATGTTGAACTATAATATGACGATGTAGTATTAGCATTGTTAAAAGTGTTTCGACAGCTTAGGTCTTTTCTCGCCGGGGATCGAACCTGGGACCGCTTTCATCAAAGGTGTATGAGCTATCCATTTGGATATACGGAAGCTATAAAATAAGATAAAAATCCTCTAGGCCAACAAACAAAGGTATCCAAGATAATGACATCCCAGCGATTGCACTAATTTTAACTCACCTTTAAATGACCTTTTTTAATTTTGAGAACAATCGACCCGAAACAGGCCGTTCGTGGAATGTATCAAACGGACTTGTTCAATGAAGCATGAGTAAGCTCCTTTTCCTAAATGAAGGTATTGATTAGCCGCTAATTAATCTCAGGCGGGGTTCTGTTTTCACGTTGGGAAGAAATAGACGGAATGCATTCCCGGCTTCATTTTAGCCGAGCAAGAATGAAACCCTGTTGTCATTCCTGGATCATTAGAGAAGCATCTACGGATGGAGAACAAAGACTGCTCACAAAAGGGTTTCACGCTTCCTCGAATACGTAAAACCAATCTTATCATCGTCGAAAACCTGCGATGTTTGCATCGTCACCCTCAGCGCAATCTTCCTTTTGCGCCTTCAATTGTTTTCGATATCGGCGTTCTCCGCTTCGCCCTCATTCTAGCAGCTCTCCTTTGTTTCATCAACTCCCATCATGCTCTTTTCTTCCACTCCTTTTTATTCTCTTGCCTTTATCCTCAATACTGTCGCCTTCCCCGCCCTCCGCCTCCATTTCAAGTATCCCGTTTAACGCCTTTCAAGGAAACCCATCTTCGCTTCTGAACACTTTACGTTGTCTTTTGTTTTCCGATGATTTTTCAGAATCCTTCCTCGGCTGTTACCATCCTTTCTTTCAGACCTGTCTGTTCCAGAATTTTTACTTTTAATCCTTTACTTTGTGAGTTTCAACTTAGCAGTGTCGTCCATTAGATACGCAAAAGTTGCCGAATTTTTAGTGAGGCTATCTACGAGTCTATCTATCTCGTATATTGTATATTTTTTCTATCAAGGAAGAAAAAAATTACAGTGTTTAAGAGCATTCACTCCATCAGTTATTGTAGGATAATGTGATCCTTCTCTGCAAACAAAATATCATGAGCTACAACTATAAAATCTTTCACTATTTGGTTGTCTACTCTCTCTTTCGAATATGCATAGAGTCATTATTTTTTTAAAAAATCTCAAATTTAATGATTTTCATAACGGTGGGGAATAATAGTTAGTTGATAAAAATGGATCAATTACTCCATTTAATCCACATTTAATGATAAAAATGGGGAAATTATTCTTTATCAAAGGTAGTTCAAAAAATGTTAAACGTAGTCATTCTTAGACATTGTTGCACATATTTCTATTTTATGGTAATTATCTTAGATTTCAGGATATCGATGAGAATTAGCCCTATAATCTCAACATTGTAGTCATATTAATCTGAAAATATGTTACGGATGTCGAGGTATGCCATTTGCACAGTCATTTGTGTAATGAGGAAGTGTGAGTGTGTCATAAATAACTTTCACCCTTCGTAGCGAAGCTGCAGGTTATGGATTAATGAATGATGTACGACTGGGACGTTTTGCAACTGAGAAGAGAATCAATACTGAGAACTATTATACCTTTCTTCAAGCTTCTAAGCATCATTTTTCTAACTATAGAGATGATTAAATAATAACATACATGATCCCTGTTATCGATGAAAATCGTTGTCGATATCTAAATCTACGTATTTATCATGCAAGCTGCATTTCAGGGAGGCAGGGAGTGAACGCACCATGAATCTTCTTCCCTAATAGATTAATTTCTTGCATCACTTGCGGAAACAATGAATTCTAAAGAGAATTTGTCTAGCAGCTTTTACTCTGATCATCCTCGCGGTATCAGAACGGCCTATGTCACATGGAGGACGCACGACCTCGGCTACATCTTTGAAGAACTTAGTGATTGTCTTTATATGTTAGCTACATCTAAGAACGTTTTCTTGCTTGATTGGGATTTTTAATAACTGTATAGTATATAATATACAGTAGAATATTTCTTATTAAAAGTATGGTACTCAGAAACGCTCTCAAATGATTATTCTTGATGGTTCTGTTCCCTTTTTCTTTTCAATCAATTTGAACAACAGTGTGGAATGGTACCTTCGTATAAATTTGTATAGTTTCTATATTGGAATAATTTCCTTCCAGCTAATGTATTTCGCAAGGTCAACGTATCTGTCGTTATGTATTAATTTATTTGCTAATGGGTTGCTCACAAGTACATTTGAGAGTTGCTTCTTTAATGATAGCTCGGTTAATGTTATTATTTTCACCTTTTCTGATACTTAAGCAAAGAATCTCGAAGGCAATGACTAAACATGTGAATTATTAAGCTGGAATACGATTTGATAGATGTTTTCTTTACCAAAACTATTTAGTATATACTTTCGTATACGGAAAATATTCTTCTGTGAAAGTTGGTCATGTGAGTCTATCATAACTTTAATTAACTCTCTTAGCAACCTGCCGCCTGGTATCATTTTTCTCCTTATTGTTTTCAAGGCCCTATTTAAGTATATTTAAATCACGCTCTCGACCAATAACACTTTTAATTGGCAGGATTATAATTATCCGCAATTATCCTCCCCATAATTACTTTCCCAATTATTCTTTACATAATCGCACACTCGCGCCTCCCCCAATTATTCCTATAATCTCTCATTTTTCCTTTCGGTGCAACTCCCCGTTTCTTTTGTTCCTCACCTTATTTTCCTCGCTTAAATTACCACTTATGTTATTATTTTCATCACCTTTCTAATTATTTCCTCGGAATTATACAAAATTTAAATCCCACTCTCCATCTCCGTCGTAATATTCCATTATCTCCGCGAATCTCTTTCCCGTCAGCTGTTCTTAATCCCGCTTTCCCCACCTTCTTCTCTTCTCCCTTACTCTTAGTGTCCGCTCTCAAAGTCTCCGTTCCCCCAACGCTTTGTCTCCCGTTCCACACCTCCGCTCTCTTTATTTCGTGATGAATGGCGGAATACGTCATCGATGGTTTCAAGGCGATCGGACACAGCGTGACGAAATGACTCCCTTGATTGGACAGGTAAATGGGGCTGACGGGAAGTTTTCCGAGAATTCTTCAACACCTCCCCAACCGCCTCGGCCTCACACCCCCTCATCGTTCTGCCGATGGAATGGGTTTTTAATTGATGAATAATAATTTTTTGTCGCGTCCTTGCTTCGGAGATGATGATGATGATGATGATGATGGTGCATTAATGCCTCTTGGAGACGGCTCGAGAAGTTTCCCATTTCTGTGCTCGAATCCCAAGTGAAGACATTGCGTGCCTCTAAGATAATGCGTTGAGCGTCCCGTTTTCTCAGGGACGGTTCCGTTTTCGAACCCTCAGTCTCATCTTTTTCTCGAAAAAATACTTTTGGTTTCCTTTCAAGGCCTTCAGTGCCTTCACTCCGATATTCTAGCGCTGAAAAATTTTGCGTTGAATTATATTTCAATTTAGTTGTACGGAATTTTCTCTTATACTAAATTAGTTTAAGAGAAGGTAAGTACAATAAGAAATAGATAATATTAAAATACAAAAGGAAACAAGAATGCTTTCGAAATACCAAGTTAAGGCTGCGTAAATCATCTTTGGTCATTTATTTTGATTCTGCTACTCTACCTTCATTGGAGATCACTGGAAAATGTCTTTTGTAATAAGAGAAAAACTATCTTTCATTTACTCTGGACTCAGCCTTGTCGTGGCTTTGATAGTATGAAAGTTACTGAGGCGATAAAGTGTTCGAAAGGTGATCAAATGCTATGAAATAGTTCATCCATAGAGTCATTTTACTGCACTTAGGGCTCCCGGATAGCCAAGTGGGCTGCGCGTTCGCCTTGGGTAGGAGTGGACCTGGGTTCAATTTCCCACAAGAGCCCATACGTGAGAAATGACCATAGTTATCGAAGCACTTTCAACGATACTTTCAACTGCACTTTCGTGGACGTTCCTTTCATAGCATTGTGATTCAGCAAGGAAAACAAGAGCCATCTACCTCATTCCTCATGCTTCAAATGCCTCATTCCCACGCCAGGAATTTTTCTAGTCAATGTTGGAGGGGATGAATACCCGAACAGCCTTCGGGTTGAATATTTATAGATTTCATTTCAGAGCCTTCTGTATTAAAATGTATGTCGCTCGTCCGGTAAATGTGCTAACCGGAATAACATATTTCGAAGTATTCTATTTCCTAGTTTCGAAAAGCCCTCTAACGTTAAGAATTAAGAACCCTCCCAAATAAGACCGCTCCGTCAAGAAACGTCTCAAATCCAAATTGATCGCTCGGAACGACTCTTTGTTTTTCCCGTATTAATCACCGGTGAAACGCCCGTATGTCCACTTTGCCTCAATTAGGCTCGACCTCGATTTCTCTCCCGTTATTTCGGGGAAAAACAAAAGTAGGAAGGGAAGTGGATGAGCTGCGTGGTAAAAACGCCAAAGATACGGGATATTTTTTCTCCGCCACTTGTGCGCATTTCCAGAAACTACGTTTTGATTCCTGCGAGGAATTCCCTTCGATTCCCAGCGCATCGCCCGATCCAGAAGCCGGGAAACGTATTTCTCTCTTCAAACCATCCCCTTCAGCCAATCCGCTTCCCGTCCCATCTCCAGACGCTCGCAAAACAGCTCTTGACAAATGAACATCCTTTTCACACTCGGAAGATCTGACGAGATTTAGCTACCGCGAGTTGAAGTGTGGGGGAGTGAGCATGATGGAAAGGGAAGGGGTGCGAGAGTGGGGGAAGATGGAATGTCAAAATATGTGCGGCGGACTGGAAAAAATATCTACATATAAGGGAAACGGGGAACAGAAGATTTGCTCCTGATGCCGCGAGGAGCGGCATAAGTTGTTCATCTTGCTTCTGTCACGTTAAAGAGAAGTCTTTTTTCTCATTTCTGATTTTTCCTGGAAACGCTTATTGCGCCGAGGTTTAGGATCAAACTCGGAACTGATTTGCTCTGGGAGGATGACGGCTGATGAATTGTGTCACATCCCACACTGGTCCCGTCCGCCGAGAAATGTTTGCAAGGAACTTTGATCTAAATTGAAAAGCGAGCCCGCAGCTCAGCCAATACCGGACACATATTAACGTGCAATACATTGACTCGCAATCCGCTTCACATTGATTCATTTTCGATTCAGATTTAAAAATTATGTCTTTATCACCTAATATCTATCAATTTAATCTGAACATTTTAAAGCATGTTCCTATTAATCACATTTTACTAAGATTTTTGAATAAGGTTCCCGTTTCCGCTAATAAATTTCGAGGTAATTGTCACTGCTCTTGGCAAAGTGATGATTGATTAACCCATTTATTCATTCATTTGCATAAGTATTACCAACAGCAACGCCATCGCCCATTTTATGCTCATTTTCTTCTGCAGCGTAATTAGATAAAAAATTTATTTCATTGTTACCAATTTTCCAAGTACCAATGGAAGAAAGTCGTTTTCACTTATATTTGTAAATCAAATATATTTCCTAGTTATTAAGCCTACCATCACTTTATGGTACTATTAATGTTGTCTTAACGTAAACTACCAATAATTTAAACTCATTGAAGGCCAGAAATTCGAGTAATATGAAAATTATTGATTGTTATCTGCAATTATTAGAAGTTTTTAGTATGAATTTAAGTCTATTCCTAATAATTTTTACAATCTTAATTTAATAATAATAATGACTGGTTAATCTTTATGAAAATAATGGCAAGCTTTACTTTTCTTTACCTTTACCCAGTACAGGGTGATTTTTTTAAGATAATTCACTAACTTATAAATAATCGCTGTCAGATTTATACTGTAGGCGATCGTGTGAGTCACGTAGATGCACGCTGGAATCATACACATCTGAGGCCTTCCGGCATTAAAATTTAGAACGCTTTGCGTCTATCTTTAAATAATAGTTAATGAGTAAAAGAAAGATAACTTATTTACAATTGATACAATTTTAAACATTTATGCGACCCAAGAAATGGACGTCAGTATGTAATGGGTTCATTCGGTTTACTCGCGCGTTCGTAAAAAATCGTTTTTTTAATAGACGTAAGCAAGTATTGCGCTAAAGTAGGTAATAAAAAGGATCTTTACAGAAATAAATGTCTTAAAATTTGTAATTATTGTCAGATGTGGCGTTAAGGGATTGCCCCCAAAGAAAATATACGCATAAATTTTCATGTATTAGAACCGCGGTCATATTTTTAGTCATTGATCACGCTGTACTATCGATGGCAATCCACGATCTAAAAGTGGCTAGAAAAAAGGCGACTATGAGGACTGTTGAAAGAATTCTGGGGTGTAGTTAATCTGCATGTACCTTTTGTGGCTTTTTAATTTTCACTATGTTAGTTACTTTGGCTAATAGATGTATTTTCAGGGTTAACGTAACATTAATAGTGTATTATAAATACTATTGAATCTTTAGTTGGTTAAAGTGGTATGATCATCATAAAAAATATAAAAGTAACATTTTAATTGGAAATCTTGCCCGATTAAAGTCGCATTATTATTATTCTAATTTCAAAGTAAGGCATAATTACGATAATTCTCGAAGATAGCAAAATGGGAAAGCACTATCAAATATATCCAATTAATGCTAGTAATAAATTGAGTTACACTTTGATGGCTTCTCGCCAGTGGGGTCGTTATCAAATAGGGAATTTGAATGGGAGGATACTTAAAATCTGTATAATAGCCAGTACATGTTATTAAGGATCCTAGAGCTTATTTAATTTCCACGCTGTTTTAGGCCAAGATCTTATATATGACTGCAACATTTTCATGATAAGTAATCGTTATTGTTCCCGGAGGCACTTAAGCACTTGGCTTGGGAGGCACGGTAAATGTCAAAGGTTAATGTTAAGAAATACTTCCATCATGTTGATCCAAAGAAAATAAATACGCTATTATATCTCCTTTGTTTACGAGGAATTTAAATGGTAAACAGGCAACACACAGGAGGTTGAAAGTGCTAATTGCTTCTCACAATTTACCTGCGATTGCAATTATACCCCTTTACTTTTCTCTCCGTCTTTTAGTACGTCAGCATCCATTCCTTTCTGCCTGGGGCTATCTTTTATTTACTAATCTCGCGCATTCCACCGGTGATTGACTTCCATCAGCCATAATCAACTTATTCACTTTCCTCTCCACCCTCATGGTTTGCTTGTTTGCTACAGCTATTATGATCCTTCAAGCTTTCTTAATGGGTTTCCTCTTTTGTTTAGTTAATGAAGGTGTATGTGCCTTTCCTCACGTTAATTTTGCCTCTGAACAGCGTAATATTTATAGCGTAGATTCTTTTATTAGTCTCAAGCACTTCAGGCAATCACAAATAAAAAGAAAACATTCTTTCCAGTTAATGGGGACACATTCCATGTTCTGCCTTATGATAACATGGCGCATTTTAAACCTATTGAAACTCACTGATTTTTCGTAACATTTGATAACTATGTTTCTTGATAGTCCTTCAAGTGAAGCAGTCCTGCATGTGCATCTTGATAAGTGTATTAAGAATATTTTACATATACATTCACATTAATACCCCACATGCCTCCTTTACGCGTGTCCCAGTGAATTTAAACACCTACGTTGAACTACTACTTCATATTGTTGATATCGTATTCGCTCGGGGAAAGAATTAGATCTTAAAACTCCCTGTCCTAACGTCCATTTCGCACATTCTTCGCTAATTGTCGGTTCGGTCGAAGTCGCATAATACCGATTACGTCTTCTGTGAACGTAATTTCTCTGAATATATTAAGCAAGCCTATCTTCAAATTTCCTTTTATAATTCCCAACCTGTGTCTGAGAGCAATTTCGCACTGCTTGCTTTTTATCGCAGCAATTTATCATTTGCATTTTGTTACAGGATAGTTCGGGCTCAATACTTCATACGCAGGAATATAAGGTAAGGTTATGATAAGGTTGCGGTAAGGTAATGATAACTCTGGTCATTAGTGAAATTTACTCATCATTTTGTGTAATTATTGAAGATTGGGAACCATTTGTTAAATGATCAAATGTTTATATGAAGAATATTAAATACTAATGCGAAGAGAAGAACTTCTTTCAAAAATACAGTTTTTGTCAGATTGAATGTTTGAAACGATTCCTAAATTATTACATTAAATTACATTAACAAATGATTTGTATGATATGATGAAAGTATTTTCGGGTAGATTCCATTGCTTGGGATAATTTCTAGGGCAATCGATTCCCGAAAAATTATTCTTTCGAAAATCGACATCTCGAATGAGCCATAACTCAAACGGTAATGAAATCGAGAAATGCTCTGCTGGGAATAGTTTTTTCAGTTTCAGATTTTTTCATTCTTGGATAAATTGGTTATTCACTGAGATTCTGGTCAAAATATGATTTTCTGAAAAAGATAAAGCGGCATTAGCTTGAAAATTAGTTTAATTTTATTCTGCGCTCCAGGTTTTCTGATTAGTACGGCAGGTGAAAACTGCAGTTGAAATCTTCGAATTTAAAATATGATTCGTAAAGGAGTAAGGGAAACGTAAATGGTTTCAACCTTTACTTGGTAGTTAACCATAACTGAAGAAGCACAATTAGTTAAACTCATAATTTTAATTATAAATTATGAAGAATCTATAATTAAAATTCTGAGTCCAACTAAGTGTTTTTTTTTAGTAAAGAAAACTGTAATAACTATCATCAGAAGCTAGTTTAGCCAATGCAGCATTATTTTTATATCTGTTAAGATTCTATTATCATGAATAATTATGCATCCTAGTTAGCAAAATTGCTATAGTTTTTATTTTCTTAATTAGTTTCCATTTATTGAAGCACTAATGTAGAACCTTCAATATACTGTTGGTTTCTGGTCCGGACTTCATCTAGTTATTATCACTCTAATTTTAGCAAACGTGAAACGGTCATAAAAATAAAATTAAAAATAATTGTGTTATGAAAAATATATCTCCCTACAACTCGTACTTTTATAGCACTTTGTTCCTGACTTGAATATCACATTGATCCTATATCCGGTACACCTTTTCTACTGCTAAAGGTCTCAATCATCCCATCCCCCGTCTTCCTCCTTTCCGTATTTCGCGCTTAATCATACACTTCCGCTTACGCAGATCTTCGAATAAATATATCCTCTTTTCGCCTCAACTCGTTCTCATTTCGAATCTCAGCCTCCTTTATCACAAAGTTCTCCATTTTTCTCTCTCCTCCGCTATCGCTTTCTCGGTAATCCTATTTATATTTGCCTCCTTTTCCAACGTCTTTCATCCCTTCCCTCCACAATTCCACTGCCTCCGTAAACAGTCCTACTTCCACTCCCATCTCTTCGTCCAACTCATTTGCCCTAATCTCTCCCGCTGCTACTCCCACATTCGCTTCTATTCTGAATCTGCTTAGCCCTCGCTCACTCGTTCGTCCCTTAATCCGGCAACCTCTTCAATGTGATTCGGCTCATTCACTTTTTTATCGCGGTTTTTTAACTCCACTATAAACGGCAGTCACATTGTAACTTCAGCCAGTGACGGCGATATTCTGCTGTATGCTCGCCTTTAAAACCGTTTTGTTAATCGCTTCCAGTGCTTTCCTATTTGTTATTTTTTCTGGTGCCCTCACAAGCATTCATTCATCGTACAATCACAAGAGAGGCGGGAAAGGTAAAAATAGATGAGTAATCACGACCATTTCCTAATCAGAAAAATCCGACAAGTCGGAACTCAAACCTAGGACCATTGGTTTAGAGCTGGACTCCACCACTGTAGTCAGTCGATTGTCTAATCGTTTTTCCGCCCACTGAATAGTTTTTCATTCCGGAATCATTTATAATCCCTTGCTACATCCACATATCCTAACAATTCATACTTTTGGGATATTCTCTCTTTGGGACGTATTCTTATGTTCGATCTTTGTCTCGAAATGTTTTCATCTATATTCCGCTGTTTTGCCCGTCTTCCTCAAGTTATTGCCGCAGAATTCATACAATCTGTTTTAGCCTCAATCTTTCTTCATATATGTTCTCAATCCTATTCAATAAGCTATCTCATAGACTATATGATTCCTTTCCCTTCTCATCTCCTCCACATAATTGTAATGTAGTTTATATTATTACTTTGTTTTTGATAATATTAATATTAATGAAAAACCTTCATCCCAATGGGATCATCCTTGTTTACATCCATATAACATCGTATTTCCGAATTTTTGGTGCTTTTACCTTAGAATTAAGAAGAAATTAATTTCATTGCTCAACATGGACAAATATTACTAGTTACTACAAGTGAACTGTTTCAATTCGCTAATTTTATTTTCAGTTTAGTTTTTCTGCTACTTTCACACCGACCTATCTAGTGACTCAATTATTATTACATCATAGTTTTTTTATTGTTTTTTATAAAATTCTTTCCTCTTTCTTTTATTCAATTTTATATGCATTTATCTTTATTATTTTGTTTGCCTTTCATATCTGATCAACCCTCCATTTTCCATAAACGTAGTTAACCATCCGTAAGTTTCTCAAGTTTTTCGCTTCTCCGTTCTTCCGGCGTATTTTCCAGCTGTGATGACTTTTTTTCGTAACTGCAACCTTGGTTTTTCACAAAGTAATTTTCTTCCGTGCACTTTTTTCAAGCTAGAAGTGATGAAGGGTTAGATGTAATGAGAGATTTTATATTCTCAATCTTACCCTAAAAAGCCTTTTTATAATTATTAATGTTATTCAAATCCGGTCACTTATTTCTTTATTTTAGTTTTTTAAGATAAATATAAATGTCTTATATAATTCCGCTCTCTGATTTCGAGCATTGCTTTCATTTTCGGACGATTTGATTTTATATCCTCTTCTTGAACGATCCAACCATCCACGTTAGCTAACTAGTTAAAACATTTTGAACTACCAGCCAATTTCAGTAGCTTTCTTCTTTATCACAGTTCACTTTTAGTATGTTTTGAAATCTTACATTTCTCGTATAGTATTTATATTTCTCACAACTTCCATTGCTATTTTTCCAGACCTCTTCCTCTCGTATTAAACGTCCTGTTTAGACATCCGGCATCTCCATCAATAATCCTGTATCCAGTCATACAACACCATTTTCTGTTACTCTTTGCAGCTTCATGGAAATTTAAGATTTTTCTACATTGACCTTTCCAATACAGAACTCTGCTTGTTCATCCATCATCCTATTCAGTTATCCGACGTCTTGTACAGTAATTCCGAAACCTCCTTAATCAAACTGCATCTCCTTCTCTTACGGGCCAGATAACTTGTGGGTGACACGTTCGACTTCGGTGAAAGCGATCAGGGTTCGATTCCCGGTGGGGGCTCATTTGCGAAATGATCTTTGATGTCGAAGCACTTAAAAAAAATGACTACTAAAAATCCTTCTGTAACTTTTTGAGACCCCCTCTTGTACCTCTTTCCTTGGATATGTTGTATTTTTCTGCATTAATCTTGCTAAATCTCCAGTACTGTATTTTGTTTTCCTAGAATCAGATTTCGTTAACCAGCATATTCCTTAATTATCGGGAAATCTCTTCCACCATCCGGCACCTTCAATCCAAGCACCAACACCTCCACCCTGACACCTTCCCCTGCACCCAAGCACCCCTTCTCACTTCCTTCCCCTTCAACCCCCAGACTCCATCCCACGCTCAACCCACACCAAACCCCCTTTAACCGATCAATGCCCCTCACCCGAGCTATATAAAGTATTGATCTTTTTTTTAACCTCCTCTTCCATATCCTCACCCCATCGCCTCCCTCATGCCACCCTCCCATCCGAGGGCGACCATTTTTTATTTCCTTCCTTTTGACTTTTCGACGTTAGCGACGCCGTTGGGAGCCACAGTAAAAATGGAAATCCTTTGCGACGGAGTGACCCCTTCTTTCTAACTAACCTTCTATCCATCCCTCTTTCCTCTATCATTCTCCTTCGCCTTAAAAAGGGAACCCATTTATTTGTGCTCTGTTTAAATGTGTAACTGTATCGTGTCTTTTTATGTGCCGAAGTATTCGACTTATCTATCGCCTATACCATTCATTATTGTATTGTATCATATTATCACTATTGGCTGCTTCGGATAGGAATCGGAAGAAGAATGATTTTCTTCCTTTGTCACTCTTACTGTTAGTTCTAATTCTATTTATTTCTTTTTAAACGAGCTATAAATATCTCATAAATAAAGGATAACATTTATTTCGAAAAAATTTTTCAGTCATGACAAAATTCTGCGCTGAACATTGGTGACAATAAAAGATGCTTAATCATTCTTAAACAACCCTAGTAATAATAATAATATCTTTATGGTAACGGGAAAACCGCAACTAAATTCATTTTGATAATCATCATTATTGTACCCACAAAACCATTACATAACCAGAAAAATGCTAGTATCTGGGACTCGAACTCCGAACCTTGAGGTTGTAATGCTGCAAGTAGCAACAATAGCTAGCGTAGTTTCTAGCACATGCTAGCAACTCCGCCACCGCAGTCAGTTAAGTCAGGTGATGGATTGAATGCTTCGAATACATTATTAAAAATCGTTTGAATAGTATTTGATCAATTCACAGTGTATTTGGTTCAAAGGTTACATTGACTTAACTGAATGAATCGGTATGAAGGTTTGTTTTTAAAAACTTTTATTAGTTGGTCATTTATAGGTTTTTGTTGATGAAATTAAGCCGCGTTGACATAGTTTGGGTTGTACACTTGAGTTCACTCACAATTGTATCGTCAGAGTAAAATGTTTTCTTTCTTGGGGCTTAAATTGAGTTGATTACCAAGTTGAAATAATGTTAAAATTGCTTCAATAGCTACGGTCATTTCGCTCGAGGGCCCCCACCAGGTATCGAACCCGAGTCTGGTTTCAACGAAGTCGAACACTTTTTCCATTTGGCTATCCGAGAGCACTTATTCTTATCAAAAGGGATCTTGTGACTAATGGAAAATGTTATAATTGGTTTCGTTATATCCTGTGGTTACCCAAATTATCCTAGTGCATTGGAATTCCGAAACGAGAATCGAATATGCAAAAGAATAATTCTTATTAGATAAGGAACGTTGGATTTCTTATGGTACATAATTTATTCGCCTTTGCACCAAGTCAGATTTCCTGTACTTCCCATCGGTTTCACTAGAAAAATAATAATTCAATTTTGCTGCTTTTCATTATTAGTCAAATTCAAATTATTCCTTAGATAAATAATAGTTAGTTGTTAATAAATTGAGATTAGTAATTGAAAAATAAATAGTGCTATTTCCCAAGTCGATGATTCAGAAAAATGTGAACCTCTGAATGTGTGTTAGGAGGCGGCCAGAAAGCTCTTGCTCAGGGTGGCTGAAAGTGTGAAGCCGCCCCTATCGATGCTAAGATGCCTATATAATCTTGTAGAAGATAGCCGTTTGATGAAAAATGGTTAAAATGAAATAAGTAAATAAATAACAGCTTTATTTTCGGCGAAATTGAAACTATAAATTCATCTCTTCAATTTAACTCAATCTCATTGTAACTTAGATCTCATTCATAAACAATACAAAAAGGTGATTAAATTAATAGGAATAGAAAAAATGTTGTGGATTGAAAAACCAAAGTGAAGCTTAGGAAAATGTATCCACAGTAGGTAAAACCAACAGAGAAAGGGAGTAAAAAACCTGCACAAACCCACTGATAGCAGTAGCTAAAAGACGGTAAAGTAGACACCCTTATAACCTGGAAATGAAAAGTTGGTAAAATAAAAAAAGTAAAAAACATAAATAATAGACACCACAACGCTTCACACCATGGACGCTTCAAAGTGTTTTAGACTGACTATCTTCTGCATTTGGTTTCTCCTTTTCCTGAATAACGCTTCCACTTTGGCATCATTGCACCACTCCTTAAAACATCCCCCTTTTTCTCAACCTTAGTATCTTTATCTCCCAAACATTACGCTCGACCGCCTCCTAACGCCACTCCTAAATCTCCTCGTATGGCCATGTATGTATGTTCACAATTCTATCTCCCTTCTTCAAATCATTTCTCCCCGCGATTTTTCTCCCTTTCTTCAACATTTCTCTTAGATTCCTCCCTCAAGAGTAACGTCACCTCCCACGCCTTCGCATTTCCCCTGTATTTTTCCCGTTCCCATGGTTTCCCTCCCTCCACCCCATACACCCCCATCTCCGCTTTATTTCGTAGGGGCGCTCATAGCGCGCCCTCTCAACAATGACTCGCCCTTTTTTTTCCTTCGTCGCAACAATGTCGCCGGTCCTTTTCGATACAAATAAGAGTCCTCGCGTGCGGAAGGGCCTGATTTGTAGCTCTGGTTGGGTGTGTGTGCGTGGAAGGTGGATGGGGTCTCAGGAGTTCGGAAGTGGGATGTCAAACGAAAGAGGAAGTCAACTTTTCGGATGGGGAAGATGCACGGTTCTCCTCCACTCCGTTAAATATCACGCCGAAAAATGTTCGCGTTTGTGCGGTTGAAGGGAATGATATTTTTACGTTGTGTCGCGCGGGGGCTTCGAGATAAAGCTAACGTTCGGTTTATGGGTTTCCGTTTTCTCGTAGCTTCCCCTCGCTCCTGCGAATGTTTTCGTGCGTGGATGAGGTTCCATTTATGGAAGAAAGAGACGCATAAGTGCGTTGTTTACGTTTAGTACACTTGTAGCGAGTGTAGTTTGTGCGGGTGGAGTTAAAGGAGGTACCCTTGACCTTTGGCTGTGTACTTCCGTGTGTGGGGTGTAATGTCGCGGCAGGTGGAATCGCTTTATGAACTTTATATATGCCGGCCGTGGTGGCGGAATGGTTAGCTACCATTCAAACTCAAGCTCCAGTGTTCGAGTCCCAGCTTGCCGGGTATTTCTGATTAAGAGATGGTCGCTTATATTCTTTTTTTTCTTTTTTTTATATTTATATATTTATTAATACAACAACAACAATACAATTATTAACAAATCAAATCTTACAATATATCTAATGTATTGCCTAAAACATTAATTTTATATCAATTTATACAAAATTTGTTCAGTTTTTACAGGATGACAATGAATTTAATGAATTTAATAATAATAATAAAATGAAACATAATAAAAGAACGAACATAATGCTGAGAGTTAACAATTCAGGTCCTCCTGAGCAAGAGCTCGTCAGGAGGTGCCACAAAATATCCATTTAAAAAAAATGCACAAAGAGAATGTTCATAAACCAGGTTTATATAGTTCTTCATAACAATGAACACTTGAGATGTTCGAACATCACACAAAATGAAAAAAATAATAATCATAACAAAATAAAAAATAAAAGTTTTACAGACTATAGATTTATAATAATATTTTTAGGTTGTCTATTCCATCTCAATTTTGATCTAATTCATAAACAATGATTATAATTAAAATGATTGTAATTGGGGTCTTCCTGTTTCCTACAAAGAAAGCATTACTTTTGTTATGAATAACAGATCTGAATAGATTACGGGCAAGGGTGATATTCCCGAGGATAATTAAATTTTATTTGAAAATAAATACAGATATTGGTTGTAACTACCTTTATCTCTCTGGGATTTTTTCAAAATCTGATTCCGAGGTTATTAATTAAAAAATAGAAATAAATCGAAAAGGATTTTACAGCATCATGATTACATTAATAACAGGGTTGTTCAAGCTTGTTTAACTTCAACTTAATAAGCCTGTTTATTCGTTCATTATCCGGGGCCACGTTGGAAATTACATCGATGCGTTCCGATAAAGCCATTTCAATTAGTTAGCCCGTATTTGGTACAAGTTCTCACATGAATATTTCCTATTTTCAAAGTTAAAGGGAGATTATTTCCGTCATCAATCATTATGTCACGAGATTATTCACTTCCTTATCAAAAAGTTATGTGTACACCATCAAAATTGTAAACGAATACAGCAGGGACTGATTTGCCATTAAGCGCACCAGAAAAAAGTTGAGGTACTCGCCGTTAATGAGGCCCATAAATGGACTTTTTATTGTTTCCTGCGATGAATAACCTCTTGGTAGGGCCTGAAGGTGGTTCTTGGTGTCTTGGAATGGGATTGGTGTAATTGGCTCCTAATGTACAGATATTTATCGTCAAAACTCTACATTCAAGTTGATTAACTAGCTATTCAATAAATAGATCAAATGAAACCTTAAGAGACAAAAATAATTATTGTAAAGTTGATGTTGTGTTTATTCAGTGTCGAGGAATCGCAATATACTGACTAATTTTACAACTTATTAAAACCTGTAACTAAAATGCATTAATAAAAAGAGATATTATGGCTTAAAAACGCATTTTTATGAGTAAGAGTGACCAACGTCTAGTCTTAAGTAATAGATGAATTAATACCTATTCTAGGAAGACGGTTATTGGAAAAAAATGTCATATAATGTAATATATGCGAGCGTCGGTAGGGATGAGCACATTGAAAGTAAATGATTTAATGGACTCAATGTTCACCTCGGCATAATAAAAATATGTCAAATTTCAAGGAATCTCTATCTTTGAATATACATCAATATGACAATACTTCAATTTCCATAATAAAGGAAAATATCAATAGCATAATTGGGATCATATTAATAATAAAGAAGTTAATACGCTCATAAGAATCCCATAAGAGTTTAATACATTTTGAGAGTTGGGGTGATTTAATTCGAGTGGCTCTCATATTTTCGATGAAATAATTTTGCTAATACTTTTCAAATGTCTATTTTGTTCGATAAAACTAGCGAAGAGATATTTTAGAATTAAATTCCAGAAGTATTGAGTCCATTCTGAAGTAAACTTCAATTCAATCGTACATACGATGTGTAAGTTATCTCGAAGCCAGCTGATGTTCGAAACTTTATGACAAAATACATTATACATTCAGGGTATTGAAACTTGATTCAGCCCGCATTTAAACTGAATTAAAAAAGACGTGATTTACAGTCGTGGATACCACTTCCGAAGGGTACGAGAAAAAATTTCGAGCTAGGATTTATGGTTTCGTCCGATTTAAAATTTCCCTCGGCCCATCAGTGAATGATTTACACTAAAAAACACCAAAAGGAGCATTACGTTCGATATCGTCCGTGGAGTGACCGGACTCTTCCCGGACACAAAACTACCCGTTAACGACGGCGAGAACCAACCGCTCCATGAACGTGGAACCCCAAAAAAATCGACCCACTCAGAAATTAACACAAAAGCATTTCCCCCTTTTTTCGGCGGGGTCGTAAGCGTGCCATTTAACTCGAGGGCCATGACGTCACCACCGAAAGAACAATTTTCCGAAAAAGTCATAAATCGATCACGAGCCGTTTCTTCTCCCACCACCGTGTTTCTCGTGGAAACACATCCTTTCTAGGCCCGCTACATCAGTCACCGTAGTCTCCTCCCGCCGTGTCCCCAGACCATCGGACGGGCAACAAACCACGCGATCCCCTCCCACTCTTTCTCTACCCCAGCGGAAAAAAGCGATCCTCCGAAGCGTGTCCACTCCCGAAAACTACCCTCCTCACCCCTTCGAAGCCCTCTTTACCCAGAGACAAGGAAAAAAGGGGAAAAAAGACATTAAATGGGCCGAGCGAGTAATAATGAACGGAGATAAAAAATGGCATTATATATATTGGAGCATGTGCATTTTTTATGCGTTTTGTAGCAAAAGGGCTGCTGTGGACAATGGGAGGGAACCATTGCGACGATCGACTGGGGCTTTTTTGACCTTTTTTCAACCCCTTCATTTCCGTCGAAAAAAATGAGCGCCGACCTTTATTATTGGCGTTGGTTCCGATTTCTCATAGTCCGATTTAGGCTTCGTTGCGCCTTTCGGGATTATGAGCAAAAGCGACGGTAATGGATGGCGTTCTTGTGAGTGGATTATGTTAATGAAAAGCGGAGGAAGTTTGCGAAAGGGATTATTTTGGGCACCCGTGAATGGGATGGACCGGGAAGAGATCCATTGCGAGTCGCCTTCTGCGAGATTTACTTTGCGACGCTCCCCTTTCTGAAGGATGCGATCTCCTTTGGCCGAAGCACCGCCGAAACATTTTAGCCTAACGAAGCGTTAATGTTTGTCATGGGAGCTTCCCCTATGTTAAAAATGTTCTCTCTAACCCATCTAAAAATACAGGGAAGCGTTTGTTTAGGCAAAATTCACCAATGTCAGCATAGAATTAATAGGAACTTAATTAGTTGTGTATAAAAGCTGAGGGAGGAAGTGGAAACTAAATGATGTATTTATTACATTGGAAATAAATGAAGTTTTTATTATTGTTAATTTTAATTAGTTTTCAACCCGAACTTTTCATTAATTAAGTTTAATTAATGTTTTTATAATCAAACGTGCATACATGTATAGAACATTCACTTACATTTACAGTGATGAATAATATATATTAATTTTTATTGTTATTGTATCTGTTTTCAGTAATTGTAATTGATATAATAGTTATTGAGTATTGAAGTACAAAGAGTCAACTGCTTGGGCTATGAATTCCTGGTATGCTTCCATGTAGGAAAAAGGAATAGTCGAACTTTCACAAACCACAATATTTATTTGTCTTGGCTCTGTACCTAATTATGACTCCATGAATCGAAACCATGGTCGTACTCCAATATATATTGTGGTTTGTAAAAGTTCAACTTTTCCATGTTCCTTCTCAAAATACACATTATTGTGATGGATAATTTTTTATTACTATCGACTGTTAGTATTGGTTGTTAAATGACTGACGAACTGGAAAAGTTGAAACCAAGGCCTTTGCCTGGCGATTATTTTTATACGTTTTCAAAATCTCCAAGCAATTCCATATCCTCAATATCGCTCACCACTATCCATCTCTCCAATTTCTATGTCTTCAGCAGTCTATCGTATCTTAATGTGTACTTGATTATGTCTTCCTCTAAATGTTCTCTTTATCAAATGTACGACTACCCCGCAGATCTCTTCATCTGCTAATGAACTCCATTAGTCACTTGATCTGCTTATTTTATTTTCATTATTTTTCTACACTATCTTATCACGATTGGATGTCTTTTCTGCTGCCGCTATAGTCTAATTTTCGCAACATTATACAGGGATTCTCAATATGTCCAGACAGATATGTGATATACCCAGGCAGAATTCAATAACCAGAGTTTTTCAACCCATTCAAATGTTTAAGCGATAACAAAGCATGGCTCGCATGAGTTAATTTTGATAAATAAATGGACTAAAAGTCTGCCGTAGCCGGTAACTGAACCCCAATCTTCCGATCACTGGTCGGTTGCTCTAACCATTAAGCCGAAATGACAGAACAATCTCCCCATTTATTTCTGAAGGTATTATGGGAACAATAGGAGATTGTACTGTCGTGGGTAGAAACTGGGAGATCCGGGTTCGAGTCCCGGCTATAGCCGGATTTTTCTCCCTCTTTTCTTCCTTTCAGGTGTCCAATATTACTAAATTACTATTTTTTCCATTCCTACAGCAGTCTACCACATTGAGTATGTTATGGTTATTGTGGAGGGTTTATTTCATTTCACTTCTTTCCATAATGGGCAGAATTTCAGCGAAATCCTTTCCCTCTCTTCGGATCATCACTATATGTTGGGCAATCTGCGGCTAACTTATCGTTTCTCCTTTGTGTTGAAGATCTATTACTTTAATTCATCCCAGAGTCTCAATGTATTTTATGTAGTTATGGGTGAAAATTATAAATCAGTTTTCAACTAAAGGTAATAATGAGAGGCTAAACCTTCATCATTGGGCGCTGGTGAAAGTAACGAGTTGAAAGAATACCATCACCCGTGATCATATTCAAAGAGAAAATGTCAATTAAAAATCTTCCGCCAGTGAAACCGTTATTGGTTTTTTCCTTACACTTTTCTCGGAGTAGAGCCTCTCGCAAAAATGAGAAAACGATTCTCTCATCAATACCTCTCTATTCGTAAGTCCATACCTCAGCCATTTCCCGAAATAAGAGTCGGCTTTCCCAGCTTTGATATTTCTCCGGTCACGACGGACCAATTTGCGGCGGCAAATTACATCTCAAGAGGAGATATTTCCGAATGTGACTGGATCCGATGCAAGTTCCTTGGAAGGCACGAAAATTAAAAAAATAGAGCCGAGGATGCGAAATTTATCACTTATTTTCGTCTCGTCCTGCTCCTTTCCGCGCCAAACTGCCAATTTGTACGGCCATCGGGATTTTCTTTGGGTATTTACCACGGGGTTACCTCACAACTTGTTTTACACGGAAAAGTATGCACCTCTGGCGATCTCGTACTCCGAATTGATGTTTACCTTCGCCTCTTCTGAATCACGCATGAGATTCAACGCTAATAAATTTCTCATTATTCAATGGCGTTTTACCTAAATTTATTTCTGTCAAAATATTTTAATGTTTGCTAAAGCCATACATCTCTTAATGTGCTCCGTAAACTTGTCTATAAAATAGATTCTTTCTCTACATCATTTATAAGCCATTTTGCAGTATAAGGTAATGCAAATCATGAGTGCTTATCTATTTCTTGTAAGCAACTCATGAGACTGTTCGCTTAGGAATGTATTTCGCTTACCATCGAAGTTTGCTTTCCTATTATATGGTTAGCTTACTGAGGATCCTTATTAGTAAATGTTTTTAGAAGAAAATAATATTCTCTAGATATTAGAAATGTTATGGAGCGCGAATTTTAGCTTTAGAAGCCCATGACTTAAGAGATAAAGTAGAATTTTGTTTTAGTAGCCTTACAAAAGTAACTAATTTATGTTGTATAAGAAAATGCTAACAGTGTTACTTATGTTCTACAAGGTTTATTAAATAGACTGCTGGTTTCCGACTGTAACCAATATTGTTTTTAACAAACACGGAAATTATGTAATAATATTAGTTTAGCATCTCACGTTCTTAGGCACGTATTTACACAAACCCAAGCTTTCTTTCATTAATTTTTTTTTGGCGGAATCTATTTTTCGGGTAATGAAGAGTGAAAACAGAAATGTCAAGTTTGCCAATTTATTTTATTCTACATCTTGGAAGGCTGTAACAGAAAAGGCCGTGTGTTGTAACTAAATTTCAGTAAGTTTTGAACTCGAGTGTTCGATATAAACCGAGGAGAAGGCATTTGTAAAGAAAATGAGAAGAAAAGAATCAATCACGAAAGAGAAATCTGTCATCCATGGCTTACAATTCCACTAACAAGATCAAATTTTATCAAAGAGAAGACGTCTTTGAAGTACCTCCTGTCCCTCAGTGTAAACCGGGTAAAGGATTTTGCTTATCCTAAAAGGTATTGGTTTCAATAGGCAGCTGAAGCCAAGGATAATTACAATCGCTCTTGGTGCCCATCAAATGATCATTCTCATCTTAAGTTACTATATTACAAAAAAGAATATTTTATTTATTTTCCCGGTGTACAACATAAACATCAATTCTTTGACGCGAGCAAAACCAATAGACGAACAGAAACAAGTATTCTATGACGATAATAAATCCTGGGATCAAACCCAGAACCTTGGGGTTGGAGCGATAAAAACTACTCCGCCGCTGGGGCCAGTAAATAGTACCGTTTAATTTTTGTTAACACTTCTTCGCCACTTTCATAAGCAATTCATCCTCAAAGTACGAAGTCACCGAACTTCCGAAGTACTAACATCTCCCAAACAGACTGGGTTCGATTTATTTACCTATGAACCAAATTTCAGAATATTATGGATGTAGATCGCGGGATGTGCTCCCTAAGATCAAGAAGATATCGCACTTCTGTCTTCACGAAGCCAATTCCGTCATTGCTGCCGTTACGTGTGTGTAAATTATATTTACTGACGAACCCAAGATCGCCGAGTGGTGAAAGAAATTGTAAAGAAAAGAATGACGTCCTTACGCAGTTACGCAACAAAAGAGTTGTCCATCTCCCATCCGATGGAATTTTTTAAGAAAGAAAATTGCTCTCGAATAACTCCGTCGGGTCCTTAGAACTCGTCCATTTTTCGACCACTAAATACGTAGCCACCTCTCTCATCAACATCCGAATTCTTTTTTGTCTGTCTCCGGTGATTATATCCTTTCTTCAACCCTTCCTGAAATCTACGTCTTTGGTAACCGCCATCCACTTCCCCCGAGGCCGGTGACCTATTGGTAATCGTGGAATTCAACGCCTTTCCCCCATCCGTCAATCGCTGTCACACGTACTCGTGAGGTCTGCACCGGGCATTACCGGACTCTCTCTTAACCTTAGTCTCGCCGCTCATCCCATTGGCTAATATCAGTTATTGTTTCCTGCTTTCTTCGAACGTATCGAATAGCAGGAAGGGGCGGCGAAAATGAGATAGTCCCTTTTTCGGGGCCGATAGATCGGAGGAAGTGGTGATTAGCGTCCGACGATGAGTGCGAGGGTCAGTCAGTCTCTGGAGGTGGTGAGGACGATGGATTGGATGCTTGAGATGGAACGGAGAAATAGAAAATGAGAGTTGAAGGAACCCTCATGTTCTGCGCGAAGGGAATTCTTTTACCATTTATTCCTACCTTTTGCTGCTTCCTTAAAAGAATCATTCCGAAAACTTTTCTGATTCTGAACGCTAACTCGGTCTCGAAATTCCTATTCTTCCTGTTATCTATCAACTGGTATCTATTACACAGGTTTCTGAGATGATGTAACAACTTCATTGATTTATGAAGTGAAAATGCATGTCATAGAACTTCTACTTTGGTGGTAATCGAGTCGGAATTTTTCAGATTTATACGTAATTCATTTCCATTTAATTTGGCCTCTCCGATGAGTGGTGGCGCTGTTAGATCCATAAACTTTGGCGAGGATGACGCCACTAATTGCTTGGAATTGAGCCATCGTCAATATGGATAATATATGAAACAAGGTTCCACTTTCTTTCTTTAAGAGCTCTATCTTCCATTACATCCCCTTCACTGTCGACCTATGCCGACTTTTGGTATTCTTCTCTGCATTCGAATGAAAAATTAGACATCCATCCTCTTGCTTCCTCTTCTAATATCCACGAATATTAAATCTGCCTTGTTTCCAATCCTGTCAAGAGTATTTGTGCTATTCCAGTCCGTTTCCAATAACTTCGATTTGTAAATAATTTAGTTAAATGGATGCTAATACCCTTTAGTTCGTTTTCTTATTTCACAGCATTATTTTTATTTCTTGAAGCTATTCTCAAAATGTTCTCATAAATTCGATCGAATTCGAGCATATATTTTATTTGATATACAGCAATAAATCTTAGAAAGTGAGTCCCAGATCGATGTCGAAGGGAGACTATTAAACAAAATGATGTATGAAGGATATCATGTTAAATGTTATATACTATTATTAATATAGTAATCGTTGCGTTAACAATGCTTCCGCCTCCGCAACCTCGCGGAGTAGATAGCGTGCTCGCCTTTCAACCCCAAGGTCCCTAGTTGTAGTCCTGGCCGATCGGACTTTTCGGGTTAGGAAATGGCTGCATTAGTAAATAATAATAATCATTGAAGAAGTTTTTATTATCATTAAAATTAATTTATATAATATATCATTAGTGATATAATCACATTAAATGAACCTATTTCATAAATCGCGTATGAGATTATTTTTCACTTGCGTATCGTACTATCCGTATTTCCAGCTGGATAAGTGCTATGACTGTTATTATTAAATGTACTCCTTCCACATTAGATGAAATTCAAGTTTAAGCATTGGTGACTCATTGACAATTGAAACTATAAATCATCAGTTGCTGCGTTGACGCTTGCTAGCATCCTTTTCATAGGTTTACATCTTGGTTTCCATTCTCTCTTTCCATCACTCAATTCCCTTCTGCTTCCTCCGCCACACTCATCATCTTCTGACTCCCATTTCGTACGTGATACTGATGTTAACAGCCTCGTCTCTTTATTTCACCTATCCCGACATTCCACCGCTCTCATTTGCAGCCTCTCTTCTTCTCGCCTACCGCACTAAGCCTATCCCAACCGCCACTCCGGACCACCGACTATGAAACAACCTCCGCCAGCAGATTCCTCCGATAAGGAGATGTTTGCCCCTCTCGACAAAGGACGAAAGAAGAGAGCGATGCGCGATTAAAAGAAAACGAAAGGCAAACTCATAATTTCTCTCTCTTCTGGAAGAACGGAAGACCAAAAAAGAGGAACTGGATCGGATGAATATTTATGAGAAAGTTACCGCGCTGTGTATACACAGAAATATACATAGGCGGCGGATCCTAAGCCCCCGATGCTTTAATAATGAGCCGTTCGGAAAACCCTTTCAAACGGGAAAATCACAGTGAGTGGCGAGTCCTTTTTGCCTGTTATAAGCCATTCCCCCGGGAATATCTCATTTGGCCGGCTTTTTTTGTCTCTCCATCCAGTGAGAGACTGCTCTTCGAGACCGTTTATGTAGATTGAAAAAGAATGAGCGGCGCAGGTGTATATTTACGGATGGAAGAGTCGGATGGAATGATGTGAATCGAAGTGTTGCCGCGGTTTTCCATCTCTTTTCTGCCTCTCATAATTTCGCCTCACGGAAAAGGGAAAAAGCGGTGTAATTGTCAAGGGAGTCACGGCCATTATGAAGGCCTCCATCTCCCGCGGTGATTGTTGGTCCTAAATGTAAAATTAGGGTTTCTTTGGATCCTTTTTGTAACGTTCTCGGAAGGTCCGCGGCAATTAGAAATAAATTACAAAAATCCTTTTATTTCGTTCGCCGTTCGGAGATTTCCGGAAAGGGTGGATGTGATGGATGGTAAAGGGAAGGGTGATGTCTGTAATATGATTGCAGGGGAGACTCTTACCGCTCCTTTTTTTAGCCTCCGAGAAGTCATAAAGTTTTTCCGATTTCCATCTAATTGGATATTTTCCGAAGGAATTAAATATGGCCAGCGGAGGGAAGAATCCATACAGATTTGGATGAGGCAAAAGGTGCTTTGATGTTCCAAATGTAGCATTCATAAGGAGAAGCCGATTATTTTCCTGTGCCGCCATTAGAAGCTGAGTATCGCTTTAAAAGCGAGAGAATAATCAGGTCAAAGTTTTCTGCTCGAGCTACCCAATCAAATTTTTCTAGGAGTCTTATCCTGGGCATAATTGAGAACTGCGCTTGTCCCGGTCTTACTTAGTCTGAATGTGGTGAAAATCATTAACTGGTCATTCCACACCATACAGGGTTCGTCTACTTTATAGTCAAAAATTCACAAATATGATTTGTGAGATGTATAATTTGACATAAGATTTATAGAATTAGGTGTTGTAAAGCTGAGATGTAACAGGTGACATTTGAAAACATTTGAGTGGTTCAACACTTTGATCGATAAAATCAGTGACAAAATGTTCTGTTGATTTATACGTGTAAGTGGAGCATAAGGGAGAGGAAGACTGGGATAAATGTAACGTATCAAATATTGAAGAGCTGAGGAATAAACAAAGGTTAGCCCTCTATTCCATTCTCGAGAGGGGGAAATCGGGAGACCTGGGTTCGAGCTCGAGTCACGTCGTTATGTTTGACTTCTTTTACCACTTGGATTCGAAGGCGTACGCCTCCATTTGGCAATTATGCAATTTGGCAATGGCATAACACCTTTCCCTCATACTTACTAATATATGCGTTTTCCCAGAGCACGGTCATGTGCAATTTTATGTAACCGAAATTATGATTAATGAACTAAATATGAAATGAATTTTTCACAATACTATACAAAATTAGAAAAATACGATAAAAATACTCATATTTTATTCTTCAATCTATGGTAGCAAGAAGGTATGTAAACACGAGAAGGGAAAATTTGTAAGGGAAAATATTACCAAAATATAGTACCGGAGTCTGAAACTATCTAGCAAGACATTTAAATACATATTTTGCTCAGACATTATGCGAATTTTGGAATACAGCAATCCTCGACCATCCAAGTTAATGTGGACCGGAGCCACATCGGATAATTGAAAACTCGGATAATATGGAAGGGTAGTCCTGTGTGTGTAAATTTTTTAAATAAACGGGCTACATTTGTTAATTGCCATACTACTACGTGTATTTACAGTTAAAATATAACTGTGATAGAAAAAATTTTAAATTAATTATTTCTGTTTTCTTTCATAATGTATGCGTCAATTGTCCAGAAGCAGTTCTCCCTTCTTTTCTCCAGATTATTATCCCCATGTTTGCTTGTCTATGCTGAACTGCCTTGGTGCAGTTACAGCAATAGTAATCCAAGCGGTGTGCCGGGACATATGTAAGTGAAGAAGGCAAATAACGCAAATGAGAACATAGGATAATACAGTACGTCGGTTAATCGGGACTCGGATACTCGAAATTACTGTATTTGGGATTCTAGACAAGGGTATTACGAGAAGTTAGCAAATGTGACACTAGTTAAAAAGTAGGAAATAATGTTTTCCTCATGTTGTAAAGTGGCTTGTGCATCATTGACATATATGCAATTTAATAGTGACTGAAATTGTCTAAAACATCTGACAAGACTATCTGGAACGGTAGATAAATGCGCTAGAACTATTTAAAACTTCTCGCAGCAAAGGTTACCCCAATAAAATAACGGCATATATCCTCCACCATCTCGTTTATAGCATGGTTTTTCACGCACAAACTCACGCGTAAGCGTTTACTGCAACGTCTACAGCTATCGCGTTGGCACGCGGGTGCTATAGAACTCAGCATCGCGGGCGGAAATTGCGTTTCTTTTCAAAAGCTCCTTCGAAAGGCGCACGGACTACAGATTCGAGAGGCCGATCAAATCTCGAAACCATTTTGCAAAGTGAGATCCTTGTTCCGCGAAAAAACAAAAAGGGCTCCTTTGTTCTCACGGTAGTGAGGCGAGAACGTACCAAAACAGGAATCTAACTCCTAATCGGGAGGCGAACTCACGATCCCCGCCAACCGAATCAAACCAATAATCGAAGCGTCCTCTAGCGGGCGATCACGCCCTCGCCTCCGCCAATCCGATTCACTTGTGCTCTAGTGTCCGTTAGGCGAACCGCAGCGCCGCGGCGGAAGATACGTGTAACTACTAGAGCAAAGGGAAAAAAATCCATTCTTTTGATGTCGATAGTCGAAAGTGCGCGACGAAAACTCGATCGCCGTTCGATTACCATACGGATCGACCTACATTCGCGCCTTTTGAAAGATTCAAAGTCGATACTTTCGGATGTTGCAATGCAATGAGCGAGATGCGATGTGTGCACGCGTGTTTGATATACTATTTCATCATCGTGATGTATATAGGTACATACAAACATTGGAAAGAGAGTTTGTTGATCAAGTCAAAATCATGATTATGGCGGAGAGTTTCTTTTAATATGTTTAAAATCTGTGAAGAGACTTTGAACTGATTATCATCTTGTATTTACGATTTAAAGAAGCCAATGGCAAATTACTAACTGAAACATATTGTCTTCTCTTTCCACTAACACACATTGATACATCCTTTACGTTCCTAGCTCTTCCTATTTCTATGTTTTGGTATCAGATCCCAAATTAACGCTGAAGTATTTGGGAGCAAATGTACGATAAAAATCATTCCGATAAAATGAAATTTATTAATCCTTTCTTCGCAAGTTAATCTTTTCACCTTAAAGAATGATTTCACAGTGAATTTCTTTCATTTGATCTGAAATCCGTTCCTATAATTTCGCCATCGAATTTTTAATACCTTTTGTTCATGAGAATTTTTAAGAGCGAATTCGGAGTTTTTATTTGGAATTCAATTTTCATTTTCAGATACCGAGAAAAATTCCCACTTCCTCATTATTACATGAATGTTGCATCGTAATTCAAATGTGACCCTATGCTTCTTCAGCCAAAGAAACATTGTAACATTGTTTTTTATCACCTTATGAGCAATTCTGCAAGATAATGACTTCCACAACCGAATGAGAAGCAAAACGCTCATTTCACTTTGGTATTCCAAATGCATTCTCTACCAAGCAAAAATGTTCCATTTGTTCACAACAAAACTTTAGGGTGTTGTAAATAAGGCATTTTTCCAATTCGACAAGGAGACGAAGTATATCCCCTCAACAGCGCGAGAAACTCAATCGAGAGCGGAACGAATCTGTTATCGTTACATTTCCTCTCCATTCCATGTGAGCATTATTGCTCTTCTACGACCGTCACTCCCAGCGCTTAACTGCGTCAACCATCGCCATAAAAATGTTAAACAAACGACCTAGAAATGGAGTGAAAGCTTTTAAATAGCTCACGACAAATAAATCCGAACCCCTGCAGAGAGAAAAAATAAGTGAGCGAAGGGTGCGATATTCAAAGTACGAGATCTCGTTGGAGGAATAGGAATAATGGAGGAAAGAGGCTCTTTTTGTGCAGTGAAGCGAACAGAGAAGTGGAAATACAAGGGGAAGAAGGTTTGAAAGAGAGGGAGAGGACGAAGGAGTCTGATTTATGCTGCATTCGTGATCACGGCTGAAGGAAACTTGTGATGACCATTATTGAAGGAGGAAGTCCACCACCCATAACCTCCTATAGGTACCCTCCATCCACGGGGCGCCCCTCGCCACCCTACCTCCCCTAAGGGAATGGTAAAACGCCGGCCTTTCGGAGGATGGGGGCAGTTCTAATTGCCGACTAATAAGTAGTCTGCGACGCGGGTATGGGCTCAAGTCGACACGAAAGACCTATCGACTTATCGTTGCTAATGGCGAGATTCGAGGGAGGGAGGGGAGAGAATGAGGGTGGGGAGGGGAGGGTAAGAAATAAGTGTGAGAGGGTTAAAAGGGAAAATGACTGAGAAATAAGCGGCTATGGAAGCAATGAGCATATGGCATAATGAGGGGTGTGAAGTGAGGGAGATGAGAAAGGAGTTATTGCATGGAAATGTGATGCTGAACGGTGGAAATATACTGCCTTAGAAATACTTCCATAGGAAGTAACAGTTAAAGTTAAAATGCCTGTAAATTACACTGGAAGTATTTAAGAGTATGTCTTTGGGGGATAAATGTTCCCATGTACATGTGCCCATATTACCATAGTTGAGTCCGAAAATAATTGGTCCTAAGTCATCGTAAGGTTGTCACTTCAAAATCGTTACGTAATTTATACTTGACGGAATAAAATATTCGTTGGAGACGTGCAACATATTGTTGCCGTGGATTTAATAAATCTTCGAGAAATGTCACATATTTTTGCTTGTTAATACGTGTATTATTCAAGCATAAAAAATACAGAGAGAAAAACTTTTTTACACGTAATGGATATCTTTTACAGTGGAATATTTCTTTCTTACACCTCTGTTAAGAACCGGTGAAAGCACTACAAACAATACTATAATTCGTAAAACAAGAAAGTAAAGTGTTCTGAGTATTTCTCCCAAAAATATATGATTTGCTGAGTTTTAAGGTCATCATCATTTCAGACAGTAACGTTGGTAGCTTTTCTACCTGTCGTATATCACTATACCTGTTAGTTACAGAAGTGCAATTCAATTAATGGTTGGTTACATAAACGCAAACTTGTCAGAAGCAACACGTTAGAAAACTTGATCATATTTCGCGCTCAGATAATACGATATCAAAGAGATAAATACGCTTCTTACTCTGTAAATATTTAAATAATTTAAAATTTCTTAAATGTTATATACTCATGCTTGTGTATTATCTTGACAAGGTTTAAATGGAAGATGGGACTCTGTAGTCCCAATTTCGCCCAATAAAAAGACGCTTATATTGTAAATATCAGCCAAGCAATATAGGGCTCGTTCAAGATTCACTTACGTTGTTGCCATACATATATTATCATCGGTAGCAAAATGTCTTTTTGCGATACTGTATTAAAATAACTTTTGATTTAAATAGATGGTACTCTCTGGAAGTAATATGAATCGAACTTTATTCCTAAACAGCCACTGAAATACTAAACAACGCTGAATATAATTTTCATGCGGTTAAATATTAGTGCTCGCCACGAAATCCCTGAAAGTTCGCAAAAGGCACAACAAAAAATCTAATCGAACCTATAATCAAGAGATATCCGAATCCAAACTTAGGCTCTTTCCAAATGATTTCAGCTGCCATTTAAGAGTTCTAGTAATGGTCTCGACTCCATAACTGTTGACTACAATTCTGGAATTAACTCGACAGATTATAGATGTGGGAGCGAAAGAGTTTTGTTTGATGCTATGAAAACATCTGTATATTTTAATTGTAGTATCATTATGGGAGGATGTGAAGCTTCGGAAAACACGACAGTATCCGTCTCAAACCACCAGGGAACACCCCTCATTAACATACCGGGTATAAAGCAGGTGGACTCATCCTCCTTTTTGAAGAGGGAATCTCGAGGCACAGTTTAGGTGGAATTCCCACTAATGCTATAGTTACAGGTTTAGCTTAGCCGCATTTTTATCTCCTCTCGACAGTAAGGAAGATTAAAATCAACGAATTTAACTATTAGTTAATTGGTTATCATCCAATAGGAACTGCTCATTTAAAAGTTTTTCCGAATTTCTTCTTTAACAGCTGTTCGTCAAAATTAGAACAGAAATTTTCGAATTCGAAAACTCACGCGAAAGTTTCAAACATCTCACCAAATGCCATGAAATAATGGTGTATATAGTGGATTTAGATTTAGTAGATGACACAAGTCTTCGGAAACTGACTTGGAGGAGAGGTTTCCTTAACATTTCTTATTTTCCATTGATTGAAAACGATAGTTCGACCGAATTCGATCTACATTCCATTGCTTAGTTAGGACGAAATTTTGCTTTAAGACTGCGATTTCTACAATACTGACGATGCAGAATCCATAGCAAACATATTCGATGAAAATCAAGGCCTTGCTATAAAAAAACAAAAAAATACAAATAAATCGATCCGTTGGGCTCGATCCATTGATTGAACAGTTTTCAAAAGGAATAACATATTCAGCGATTGATAAAACTTTCTACATTGTAAAAATGCGTAAAATAATGCGTGGTATTTTTATGCTATTTAATGTTTATTATGACGATAATCTTCTATAAAATATAAGTAGAAAGAACCTAAAGGTAAGTTATTCAATTAAACCTCCCATAAAATTCGCATGTCTATCCAATATAATATGTTGCATATTTTGTAGCAAATTCATAGGAAATTCTGGGAAGCCAATAATCAGTTTTTATTGTATGACCGTTCATCGAATAACTAACCTAACTATACTATACTAACCTATATATAACCTATATACTATAGCTAACCCGAACTAACTATAAATATAAGTTGTAAGTTGCAGGAATAAATTTTGTACAGAGTTGAATTGTGTAATTAGACCAACGGGCATCCTGCTCGGTCTAATTTATAGCGCCTTTGGTGGAAGTGGTCCCGAGTTGAATCCCGAAGGAAACCCAATTTTGCGTAGACGTTTAATGACAGGGAGTCCAACCGTAAAATTAAAAAAAACAATTGGAGATTAAAACCATCAATGCCACTAACCAATTTAGTAGGCGATCAGAATAATGACAGTAAAAAAGTATTTTATAGCGATTAGACCGATTAGTGTTAATCAGAACTGCAAATAATTGAGAAAATTCGTAATGAATAAATTACCTCTAACTTCCTCTCCAAAGAAATATATTACCATCTGAAGATTCAGGAAATTATTAAGATGATATGTACAAATATTTCAGACCTTATTGAATTGTGTTTGGCTACTGTACTGAATTAAGAACTACTGAAGTCCTAACACTCCACATCTCTCTTATAGATCATAACTACCTAAGATGACTTAAAATAACCCAGTTATATCCATAATATATTTCAGTAGATCAATGATAACCTAATTATCACTTCGCCATAGGAAATATCAAAACTTGTTGAGAGAGCTGAATCCCCCAGTCTACTTGGAGCCCCTCGTTCGAATTACGTTCGAAAGCAAAGTGCTCAATGCCAGGTCCTCAGCATAAAAAAAATCGCTGATAAAGAATTACCGGACTACATTAGCGGCCCGCGTCCCTCCACAGTTCTACTCGTGTTTTAACACCTCCTTCCAGCGACTGCCTCATGAATCTCCCTCCAGCCTTCCCTCTACGTCCTTCCACTCCCCAACCCCCCTTTCCAGCTTCCAGCGCGGTGGCATCCGAAGAATTTCAACAACGTCAAAATTAGAATAGTAATTACTCTTGGGAGAAAGACATGCAAAAAGGGATTATAAGAGAGGGAATGAAGCGGAGAATGAGGTGAATAAGAGGGGGAAAGACAAAAGGTGAGAAGAATTCCATTGTCTTCTTCGAGTCTTTCTTCTCCTTAAGGTAGGAGGGAATTCCACTCCTCATTTACTCCATCCCTTTCCTATTTACGGTCCTTAATGAGGGTGGTTATTTATTTTTTCCCTTCGGACTCCCCCTGCTGTAGGATATGGAAGAGTATCGGGAGGGTTATTCGGGAATATTCGGGCGATCGTAAAGAATTTTATCGCCTCGTAGACATCTGATGCAATAAATATCTCCTTTCACATTCCTGCTCTTGAGCTATTAGCGTCCGTGAATTTAGCGACGACTTAGTCGGATATCGCTCCGACTTTGGCGGAATAGCTTCGTCGGCAGGGATTAATGCCTCTTTGTAGGAATGTTGGGCGATGGAACGATCTCAAAGGAGATGAGTGCCAACCGTATAACTTCCCGGCATCTATCGATAAGATATTTAATTGTCGGTAAAGGGCCACTGATTAGCTGCCGTAGCAATAGATCTGGGACGTCAGCGGGACTATTCGATTTCTTATCTCATTGACGTTTAGAGAACTGTGAACCAAAGAAGATTGACATAAGAAGACTGAAGAAGTTTGCGCATACGTTATGCGCTTTTGAATAAATAAGTATGTTTTACAAACAGCGCTGATTCTTTGGTGGTATTCTAGCAGGACATCGAACCTGAATGGAACCGAAAAACAAAACCGAATGAAAACGTCATTATCGCAGGAGTAAAAACTGATTCCAAGCCGAAAAATTGGAATCCTTGAACCTGAACCAAAACCGATGTCTTTTCCTTTCCGATTGCCGTTTCCCATTCTCATTAAGGGTTACAATTAGTTATAATTAATAAACATATGTTATATTTATGCATATTTATTAAACATATATTATATTTTATAACGAGGTAGTTTACCATTCTTTCGTCCCTGAACCAGACTGCTATGGGTGGAAAACTTATCACCGCGTAAGTGCAGAGCACTGACTCAATGAATAGCAACTATCATATTTCACTTAATTCAATGAGGAGTGACTGAATGAATGCCAACATCGCTCGGCAGCTTTAATATTATCACAGCCATGAACATTTTCTGCAACCCCTCTTTGCTACTTTGGCCGATCCGATAAGGAGCGAAAAATAAGAGAAATAGATGCGTGGTAAAGTATTTTTAAGGACGCATCCTTTCCGCGAACGATTCGCAACAACATTAAGCTAAAGAGTTAAATCGAACGCTTGGTGTTTACACCCCCTGCCACAAATCGAAAGCCGGCTTGCAGGGTATTTATTTATATGTAGATGTACAAGACTGAGAATGAAGCATATAAATTATACATTCTCCTTCGTCTTTTACTTAAAGGTAGATGAAATATTCCATTCACTAAGGTGTGGTAACAGGAACTCGATATATTCCAGTATATTTAAAAGTTTTCGTGAATTTCAGGAATACTCAGTCATTGCTAAACTTTTTGAGCTATAATGGCTGAAAATATTGGGTTTTGAAAAGAGTAGATGCAATCATATCCGTTTATAGTGGCGTAGTAGTGCACGTGCTAACTTCGCAACACTGAGGTTCGATTCCGACCAGGTCGTGGTCGCTGTCATAAAAGTTTTATTGTCTTCTGCTCGTGGTGTGTTCCATAAAAGTTTTATTGTAAGAATGGTTTTCTTTACTAAAATACGCCCTAACAAAAAAAAACCAAATGATAAACATGGTAATAATTACTCTATCACGGGAAGGATTCTTGACATCGCTCCAAACGTAACTGAAATCATAACATCCAAGCGTAATAACCATACATTTTAGCAGAAGGAAAGTTGCCCGTTGACATCTCACAAGGACGCAGCACTCGGCCTATGCGACTCCAATTACGAGCAGTCAACGAATCATTTCCGAAAAAAATGAACGCCTCGAGGGGAAATAATCATCTTCTATGCGGCAGAGACACACGGGATCCAACACCCAAAGGATTGCGCCGTCTCTCCCTTTACACCACCACACCTACCACCAGCATTTCCAATTAAAACCAATCTGCCAGGGGCACACAGACCCAACCCAGACAGGTGTCTGGGCCACCCCTCCAACAATGCACTGCTTCCCAAATTTAATTCCCATTCCTACCCTATGGAGAACAACCACGGTTGCCAACACAAGATGCATGGATGCTTATGTACGTGTTTATATGACTGATTTCCTCTGATGTGAAGGAATGTATCCATAGGTTTCGTGATTTAAGACCAATACTGTACTTATACTGTAACAAACAAGCGGTAAAAAAGCAAATGATCTCTAGAATATGTTCTGCGTGATAGGTTTCAGTACTCATATTACACAGTCCATCTTGAAATCCTTTTATATACATCCACTTGTGAAAAATATCGAAAACAACGATGGAAATCATATAAAAAGATTCTGAGCAACAGTTTTGCGATGTTTTACCTTAGAATACTTTCAGACGTGCAGCCGATGTAGACATCTTTATCCTTTTTCTCGAATATAATCTTTCGTATTTTTTTGTACGTTGATAAAAGGAAATATTTATTGTTTTCTCATAGATCCAAGGAAGAATAATTCTAGTCTAGAGATTTTATGATAATGACGAGCTATTCTTGTATTTCAAATTTTCAATTCGCTCTTCTCATGTTTTGAAGAAACGAAAGCATTCTTATCTCAGCATCTGGCAATTTTAAAATCAGGCCAAAGAGAAAAACACAAAAAAAGCGAAGAAAAAAGTATCTTAATCTCGAATTATATTAAGAAAAAACATTTCTGCTAACATTTACTGCTTGACAATCAGGTAATATCTTACTTGTAAGATAAATGGGAAAAATATGCACATTTCTTGAACCCCAAGTCTTGTAAAATCACTCATTTACTTTCTGAATTCGAACAATGATATCCATTGACAATGATGAGTTGTTTTTGGACTAACTTTTTAACGATATTTATTCATAAATTATATAACATTAAGAGTTTTAATAGTAATATCGAACAACTTGTGGGTAGCGTGGCCGAGCGGTCGAAGGCGCCGGTTTAAGGCACCAGTCTCTTCGGAGGCGTGGGTTCGGATCCCACCGCTGCCATTGTTTTGCCGGCCTGGTATCGAATGGCTTCGGAGCATTTGTAGTCTTGTAATCAAAGAAAGGTAAATAATATATTTTTATGTTTCTCTAAGATTGCTCTCATAAATCTGTCATTGTAACTGCTCTATCGATTGCTTTTTAAGAGATTATTGTTTATTACAATTTAGTAAAGAGTGAAAGGAGAAATAAAAACAGACTTGTACACGGTACCACAGGAAACTAATCCTGTGGTACCGTGTACAAGTCTGATCATCATGAAAAGCTACCACAAAGTCGAGGCCGAAACAGTGGATTTTATTAGTAAAGAGTTTTCTATGATAATATTCAATTCCTGAAAACATAACAACTACGTAAGATAGGCTTGAATGAGTGAATATAAAATTAAAATGATTTGCTATGATATGAATATCTAGGAATTTCACGGGCAGCTGTTTATAAATGCAGTACTCCAGCAGAAAGTTGCAAACCTGAGAGAGTTGCTTCTCCTGAACTTTGCAAGGTGTCTTAGGGTGGGGATAACTTGAGGGTTCACATATCCAACCTTAACAAGGGAATTTTCAAGTACTGATCTCTGTGACGACGCCACATCTTATTCTATTTTTTTCGATATATAAATAATATTACAATAACTCAGATTGATCTGAAACCCTTTTTACAAATATAAAAATACTCATCAAAATTTGTTATTCAAAATATGGTGTATGATAGCGTAGATATTAACGACAGGATGTAGGATAAAAATTTTACATCACCATAGGGCGTGTGGATCATCTAAACTCCTCGTGGGTACACAATTGCAAAAGTCTGAATCCCGGTATTTCACGACAGCAATACGCGATGGAAATAAATAATACGTATTTACATAATCAAAAAACTAATTGTTTTGAACGATTATTGTGTATCTGTGGCTTTATCGCCACTTATTACGTTTTTATAACGTATCACTAGAAGAGAACCCGCAAAAAGCAATGATACTTCAAGATGAGCGCATAAAAAATTGTATCAAATCGTATGCCCCCACACTACTAATAAAATGTTTCTAGGTCCACCCACACAGTAAACCCTTATACTTCCAAATTTTAAGAGAATAAAGATGCCGCTTTAAATAAATGAATAAACTCTTTACTAAGAAGAGGTGATGCTCGCCATGAAGCTTCAGATTCAAAATAAAACAGAAAAAATCGATCTTTATACCTTTCCATGTTTCTAGGGTTGAACCACGTTACTTTGTTACCTCTTCGTTCCGTTACAAGACAAGAATTTATGTAAAAGATATTTGTAAAAAATTATTATTATTTATGTAATATATTATTTATATATTCTGAAAATATATTATCAATATGTTGTTAACGACAAATATTTTCAAAAGAAGACCTGAATGAAATTCACAAAATAAATCGTCTACTTTTTGACGCTGAAATATTTTAAATTCTTGTGATTACACTGATGTTTAGCGCAGCTGGGAATGAAAAATGCCAAAACCCACAAAAGCGCTATAACACGTAAGACGATCAAAGATTTATTTATCGCAGTCGAAATAGCATTGTTATTTTGCCATGAACAAATAGGGCTTAGTAAGTTAGTTAAGTCATAAGAAGAACTATTGTGATGCAATGTATATACGAATGGGGTGGTTAGGTTAACGGAGATAAAGACGGAGATGGAGACACTTGAAAACACTCGATATATCTCATTACTTCGAATTAAGCTTCAGAATAATTAGGTTTATTCGATACTTCTATTTATCCTAACCATAAAGAGCGAAAATTCCTCAGGTGTTTCCCATGGACCGCGCACGACTTCAAAATCAGAGATATTTTGACTTCCGCTATCAGTAGTTTCTACTCCAGCAAAACCTAGAGAGTTGGCAACCCGTGGACCCACGCAGTTCAAACTCAAATTCCCTTCTCCCACCCTTACCCCTCCTCATTCCGTTCTCTCTTTTTACGCGGACACAAGAGATGAAAGCCTCTTCGCGTCATCCCTCGACGGCTGAGGTAATTGTTGCCGCTGAGGGCATCCGGAGGCCTCTGGTGGATCCTCACTAATGACCCGCAGTATTCTATTCCCCAGCGGCCCCGCCCCCCTGCCTACCGAAGCCGACGCTGTTTGACGGCCTCGCTTTATCCCTTGTGCTACCGTAAGGAAAATACCGAGGCGATTACGCTCCAACTCTTTCCGTTGATGCTTCATCACGAGGTCCTCTTTTCAACTCCATCGAAGGATACGGATCTGAAGATGGGGCGGAGAGGGAAATCGTAACATTGCCATTGAGTGGACGAAACAGTAGGACGGCGAAGAGCTTCGCGAAATGGGAAAGGAGCATGCCGAGGCGATCAGAATGGAATGATGAGGAGGGGCTAAGAATCCACTGTACATTAATGGAATTACGCTATGAATCTCTTCTCTTAGCTTAGCTAACGTACTTCAAATGAGAAGGGAAGTAAATGGTTAGAGGTGGGTGGATGTGATTGGACGGTTTATGCTGTCGTTCTTGTGAGAGTACATCTAAATCTAAATGGCCTTTGAGTATGAAATGAGGAAGATGAAAATAAGGACGTTATGACGGGCATATTTATCAATGGTGATTAAAGGTAATATATTATAGAAAATTATATGAATTGATTTCGTCAAAAATGAATTTTTCATCAATCGATGCCGAAATAAAATCTGCGAAAACTTGCAATTTTTCTGCGATTTCAAGAGTGAATTAGTGGTTTACAGAAGTAACTTAATTTAATCCATGCCTTTCTTAGGCAATGAATTTAGTTAAATCGAAGAACTTTTTTATTCGATACTTCACGCCTAGCAAGAATTGCTCGTCATCTGGTTCCCACGATTATGTGATTTCCAAAGGTAAAACAGAAGTGAAAAAAAGGAATCGATTTTAACACATACCATTAACAAATATCATTAACCTGGCAGCTACACTAACCATTGAGGCACATTGCCGAGCCTTTCTAAATTCCATTTAGGTATTATCCTTTTTATATTATTTTTCATTACCAAAGTATTTCCTTTTAAGTTAACTACAAATAACGCTCTTAAAGATCTCTAAGCTTTTGAATAACGATGATGTCATTTTCAAAAATTTCGGCTTTATTTTACAGTTCCGTTTCTTCTGATGCCTTTGAATTCTATTGTATAACCGGGCTCTCAGGAATTATTTCGGATAACTTACGTTATAGAAGACGAATTACCATAACATATAGATAATTCTATCTGTAATATTTCAATTGATATAAATATGCATTTATACCATTGATGTGTGTATGAATATATTTTGGATAAAGAATTTTATAAAAAGAACGATGCTGGGTAACCAGAAAATGACTTAGGTGAAAAGACTGGCGTTAATTATGATTTAGGTAATACTAATAATTTCGATATTCCGTTTTATGGTTACAAATAATTTTTTATACTCAAATTTTTCCTTAAATTATACAACGGAATTTATGTAGGATTCAAAAACTTGTTTTGGTTCAACAACCTTCCATTTTATTAATTGCAAGCATAAAATTCCTTCGTGACCCTGTAAAATTCAAAGAAATACAACTTGCTTGGTTGGGTTTTTTCGGAGTCATTTTTATTTTTGTTCACTGTTTCAGTAGACAATAATTTGGTTACTTTCGATATTTTATAGTCGCACGAAAATTAACTCATGAAAGCCGCAAACTTAATTCTGAGCGGAATGATTTCGTTTTCCGCATTATGCCCCTGAGAGTCATTTTGAAAAAAAATCGGCAAGTTATTTTCACGAGCAAAATACCAAGATTTTCGCTGCAGCAAAATTAGGAAGGTTTTGACAAGCTTACGCCGCTAATTTTTCAGAGCCATGAAACCAGGCTGGGGAACGGCGTTCATTTTCGAATATTTCTTCTTGCGCTCACGGGGTAAGCCATTCCGGAAGAACAAATCTCCAAGAGAATTTATCTCTGCAGCCCATCCCCATCGACAACCGATGAGTTTTGCGGTTTGGAGTTCCTCCACTTCTTTTTTCGCTTCTCCCCGAGAATTCGTTACCCTTTGAGCACTGAATGAGTTCCTTTATTTATAATCTTCTCTGTGGCCAAAATTACGATCCCTCCGAAGTGGCCGGTGCCTTCTCCGAATGGGATTCTGGTGTGATTTTTAGGACGCCAGGTGTTCGAGGACGATGTTTTTTTGTTCTTTCGGAGGTCAGGCGTGGCTCTCGGTTTGGTGTGCGGCCAGAGAAAGACGCGTTCCATGAAGAGGCCCTCTGGAGTGGGGGAGGTCATTTTCGTTGTTTTCTGGGGTAATTACTTCCGCTGACAAAAGAGACGGGATTGGAGGGTGTGAAAGCGTGAATAATCTCTTGAGAACGATAGGAACAGAGGATGGAAAGGTTTGGTATTGACAGGAGGATTTGGCTTCGTAAGACTTGTTTGGTTCGTACGCAAAGGCTTGGATGAAGGAGAGCATTCCTTACGGTAATAAAACTCTTCAGAGCTCTCTGTACACGGAGACTTCCTTTGATTAAATTCTGGTATTTTTTTTAGATAATTTTCGTTCATATTTTGGACTGCTTCAAAAATCATCAGTCCAAAGGCTGGTTGGATGGAGAGGAAGCTTTGCAAAGGAGGGTATACAAGATAGGAAATAATTTCTAGGTTTTCTCATTGAATCAGAGTGTTATAAGCGGAAAACATCCACTGTAGTTTCGCAAAATGTCCCTTTGAGTTACAATTTTCATTAAATTCGATAGAGGATCAAGGCAACAAGATGTACACTATTATTCGACATCACCAGGGGCGTAGCCAGGATTTGACAACGGGGGGGTTAGAGCCATTAAGTTAACACTGCATCGCCTAAAATCCAGGGGCAGGAATATTTCCGCCTGAAATCTAAGAAAAATAGAAATTGATATATGTTAACATGTATAGGCTGTGAATCTAGCGGTGTATGGCATAGTTGGGAGAGGCCATCCTCTCGCATGCTTTCGTTTATTGTTGGCTCTGTTCTCATTGGACGGGTTTCAAACCCCCAATACCATACCCTCGCCTTTGGACATCACCCATAACTCAGTAGCTTCCATTTCGTCACAGCCATGAACAACACAAGGATAAGCTGAAATGAAACGAACACTTTGTCAATCCTTTACTTTTATTTATGATTTTGGAACGGAAACATTTTTAAATACACCTGAGCACAATATATGCTTCTTGCTAAAGCCATGGTGGCTATATTTTTCAAGTGATAATTCCATGCTCGGGAAGTACCATTCTAAAAACACAGGCGCATATATATGACGATATCATGGACTACTTTCAACAGATGATGTTCCAAAAATAGCTTCCAATGATGGATATTCAGGGTCCGCAATTCCTGCCACTGTGATGTTACTCTCTTCATCTGTTGATTGTTGTCCGTGTTATAACCTGTAATTGTAAAATGAAGGGAAGTTTTCAATGAAAACTGCATCTTATTTGTACTGCTAATACGTTAAATTACAATCCCTAATAATACATTTACATAATACATAGATGAACACATTAGATTATATTGCGGAAGAATAAATTCAAGGCAGATCATTTTATAAGTCCAAAAATTCACTTTATGATCATCGCCACTACATGCAAGTTAGTAGTATTTGTACAGAAATACAGTTATTATTCGATCTGGTTCTTTTTGAGACCTGAAGTTAGGTTATTTCACCCTCATTTGTACATCCAAGTATAGCAACAATGTTTCGGTCGTTAAAGTCACCAAAATTACGTCCCATAAACATCTATTTGTATGTTTCACTTGTGAAAGTGTAAATCGAAAGATTCGACTATCATTGTCAATAAAGACAGTTAGCAAATCAAGCATCGTAAATATAAATAGTAAATCGGGTACGCACATTTTCACTATGCGATTCTAATGTTTTTAGGCGAGAAACAGTTTCCATTACTGGTCCAACAGCTGCCACAGCTTACTTCCGTGAGTGTGAATGTCGAGGATCTGTGCGGACGTTATTAATGAGGTATGCGTGGCTAATTGTGCTTTCTAATTGCATTAAGTCAATTATTCAGCGCAATTTTTTACCGTGTCCTCGATGATGGAGAAAACGTCGGAGGCGCCCCGGGTTTATTAATGATACACTCCGCGCATTTACGTCTTTCCCTGCAATTCATTTCTCTACCTCCGAATTTAACCGATCATTAGTCCAGGTCGATTTTTTCCCACTTAAAGAGAACGTTCAATGATAAGCAGCAAATATTAATGTATACTTTCTATGGGATTAATGAACTGGTGAATTTCGGAGAGCTTTAGATGAATTTGCTATCTTCTTCGGGCTTTCTATAAACGCAAAGCATATCTACAATTGATGCTCCCTGAAACGCATTTTATATTGATAGAAATAGTATAGTAGAATATTCTGAACCTTGGAAAGAAGGGTTCTGGAAATTTTAGTATATATCAAGCTGAAATTCAAATTCTCCCACTTATTTGTAACTCTAGAAATCTCTTTGTCATAGTCTAGGACAGGCAGGGGACCTGTGTCCTTCAGGACAAACGTGGCCTCATTGGTCCTTCACAGCAGCCTTTTAGTCACTTTCCTAACTAAATTTTCGAAATCTTGTTTCACAGTCTTGCTAATTCTACCAAGCGAAGAATAAAATTGAAATTATTCTCTTTTAGTTCTCTTTGTAAATTAATTAATTTTCTCAAATCGAATTTCGATGATTAAATGTTTGAAAGTAAGCAACACGCTACACAAGAGTGGTATGATGTTTAAACACGTGGTCTATCTAAAGCAGCTAAATGGTGAATGTAGCCTTTCGATGAATGAAGGTTCCCCATCTCTGGTCTAGGGACATGACTTGGGAACCTGTTGAAACTGGAATTAGGTTGCTTGATTTAAAAAAAGTACATAAATCATAATGCTTTAAAAGGTTCATTTAAATGTGTATACATAGTTATTCAACCACTCAAAGAAGCTTAATGAGATATCTAAAAAAAATCGTTCAATATGAAATATAGGAAGAATTGACGCCAAATTTAACAATTCGACTCTCCGACGAGTTGTTGGAATTTTAGCTGAATTTTGACTCCGAAATGACTCTACAAAAATGTTGCTACTTTTCATTCGATGTGCTGAAATACGAGAAATAAAAAATCCCAGCTCTTTTAAGTTCATTCGTTACTTTTGAAGATGATGAAGCTAATCCCGCTCCCTGGTATGGAAGAAAAGAGGGACTATGCAAATTCCGTCATGACCAGATGATAATTCGAGACCATGCAGGAAGCTTACATCTCGATTAAAGAAATATTTCCGCATGATTATTTAATACTCGTAGGAAGTTCTGATGCTCTATGAATTCAACTGACTGTAAAAAGCTATCACCAAACCGTTAAAAAAATTAGGAGAGCCAATTTTTGCCAGATGTTGCTTGATATAACCATTAGGCTTAAGAACTAAACCGTATTCATTTGGTAATTATGAATATTTTGTGTTCGTCTACATTTCTTTGAAAGGTCAGATGAATTATTTACTTTTTTAGAAGCCATTTCCAAATTTCTGATGTTTGAAATCTGAGACTTTGAAATAAAAATCCACTAACAGGAGTTAATTAATGAATTCTACGGAGGAAGACATAGTTTTGTGCAACGTAATCACATTAATATAAATGGAAGACTGGAGTGTATTTTTTCTACAGGTATATTTGCACGGGACCAGTTTTTTTTAACGAATAACCGCCATCCTCAGATGAGGATGAGCCCGAGAATGGCGATTATTAGTTGAAACCGGTCGCGTTCAATAAACCCGTTGATAAAGTACACTCCTTTCTTCCATTTAATTTTATTTAATGAACGTATTATTATCAATGGTCTCATGATACGATAAGTATCTTATTGGTTGGCATAGACCGTAGTATAGCTACGCCTTGCAATGATATACATGTTACTTTCATACTTGTAAACATTCAACACTGAATAATTACCACCGTCAATTAGCAGAAGTTGGTTTTTGGTAAAGATTCGCTGCGGCTTGAGAGTAAAGATCTGCTCAGTTCTAAGAACAGGAAATTTCTACTGTCTTGAACGGATAATGGAAAATGCATTCTCGGAGAGGGAAGAATCAACCTCCCTTCAGATCCTAGGCAAACGTTAACCTATGAGCGCTATTCTTTACATCAATGCTTTTCTTTTTTCTTATTTAAAAAATACTCATAAAACGAGATTGCTTCCACTAGACTCTGTGAAACGTCATAGTCATGGATTATAAATGCGATCGCGCCCAAAGAAGCATTCGAATGTAATGATTATGATTATTTCCCATTCATTTTCAGATAACTGAACTTTTACGTCTCAGAGCTGTCTTGTGCGGTAACCATAATTCTCACGGTTAAGATGGAAGGTGATTTGACATCGGTTTCAAAGCTCCTATTTCCATAACCATTTAAACGTTCCACGAACACTTTCATTACGCGGGAAAGGAGTATGTGATGACATCACGCACCGAATTAATGCCTCCATTGAGTACTTTCTTCCCTTTTTTAATCGCGCTAAATTATATTCCTCGCTATTGTGGGCGAGAAAAAAGCGCCTTGTAATAAAAATTAACGACGATAAGAATAATACCCCACCATTGGCTCTGGAACGCGCACGCACTCCTATTCGAATGCAGAGTGACTCCCGGTGGTGGAAAAAAGAATCAAGCCCAAAGAAAGGAACTCTCCATGACCTTCTCGACAATGGAGACCCGAAGTCAAAACCCCGATAAGCATTGTAATCGTTTAGTGACAGAGATCGCCGCCAGGACGGTGTGGCGCCACTTTCGATCGCCACAAACCGATAGTCCTTTTAGCCTATACCGTGATCATCGCATCGGAGCGTCAATGGAAGTCTAAAGGTCCATTGTGAATTGGTGAAAGACAAGCAGAACCTTCGGTGGCACCCTTTTCGTCCCAATGACGCTGCATCATGGCTGCAATACCGTCTCGCGCGGGGCATTTTTTACCCCTTTTATTTCTCCCGAACACCTCAGCGAGTCGTGTTCAAGTCATTGCGGACGTTTCCTCCATTCGGCCAAGACACCAGTATCTTCTCTCGGCTCCATAGGTTTCGCATGTTTAACTCCGCGAGGGAGAAAAAGTATCGCGCAGTTACGTTCGCTTGTTTTTATTTTCTGCCGTCTCATGGATCGGTGATTCGGAGGATGTCGGCATTGGGAATGCTTCTAGGTTGCATTGCTAGCAGATTTTAAAAGTACGATTGCAACTCAATTTTTTCCGGCCAGAACGATGGCCAAGTTCAGATGGTAATTGTAACTTCAGCAGGAGAGATACCAGTATCAACCCGTTATTTTCCTGTCTCATTGTTATCTTTAAAATATTTTCCCCTTATGCATGAGCACCAGCGGTGAGCAACGTCTTTCATTGGGAGCAAATGAGTCGGTCTAAAAGCTTTCGCAGGACTCCGTAAGAATTAAAATAGGAAGTACTAAAATTTATTTCACTGTCAGAATTATATTCCATTTTTCGAACATTACTGATTGAATATATATTTTCCTTTCCGATCTATTTATTCCGTCTACCACATGTTCATGAATGAAGTTTTTCGTTCGTCATTTGTAACAGTATGTAGGAAAATCCGCTTTCACTCCAGTTGAAATATTTTGGATAAAGATGATAATTATATGGATTATGCGAATTCGACAACATAGCCATTTAATCTCCCTTATGATGGATGAAAATAAGCCATTTCATTTAATTTTAAAATAATTCAAGTGTATTAAAAACTACGATAAAACATGAAGGAGCATCACTCGATACTTCGTTTGATTGTTATTTTCATTATCCTCTAAGTGAAAGTGATGACTTCTCATTTCCATCAATAGAGCGTAATTCTACGGGTCTAAATCACCACCAGAAAATAATTGGAAAACACAAAATTCAATTGTATCGATCGTAGTGGAGGCTTCTGGGTTTAGCTCAATCTTAAACTAATCGAAAGAAACTGTGGGCTAGTTAAGATGCTTTTAATCGCGGCTATAATGAAATCTCTTACTACGGAATGATATTCGTAATGGTACTGCGAAGATAAGGAACGGAGCTGGTCCGACGGTATAAGCAAACTAATCACTTGGAGCGCCAATGTTTACATAATTTTTTTTTTACATAATGCGACAAAGATCTGGATTAGGAAGAAAATTGCCTCATTTTATTACGTTGGAAGTTGACGTAATTGAGGAATTCAGATTAAGCAGGTAACAGATGTATAAGCAAACAAATTATGTTCAGGACCCTCCCGAGACACGGGCGAACCGGGAGGATGCTCAGGGTGCCGGGATTTGTGGCGCGTATGATGGTAGTCTGAGGCTTTTAAGAAGCACAGATATGCACAGATCTTGCATGATTTTCTCATGGAACAGCCAGTGATACAATACTTGTGGGAGTTGTTTACCATGTAAATGAATCATAGATTGAGCGTTTTCTTATGAGTTGATTATAAAAATATACATCGATAAAAATAGTGCGCATCAGAAGCTTTTCAGGTTAAGTTTTAACATGATTAATTTCGAATAAAATTTTTCATGACTGATTGGTCGAAACCAATAATAACCTACTACTATTAAAATTCTATCGTTCTCTATATTCTTGTATTTTAATGTTATGGTGATAATTTTAGGGCTATAACAACGACATTTTTCTCAATGTTATTTTTGAAATTAAATTATGTGAACACCAAAATATTACCTGTTAAAAAAGTAGTCTCCCAGCTATATATTATATCCCAGCTATATATATATATGGGGCGCCATTAGATCTATGGTTGTCTTTGTTTTATGCTTATCTGTACTATTCTAGAAGGGAAATGAAAATATTCCATTCGTTCAAGAGTGCTGGTTTTAACCTGGTGGTATTCTATGACAACAAAATAAAGTTGACTAAGCGCATTTATCACTATTATTTATAGTACACCGCAATAAATAACAACAAATGCGAGGCTTCGATGCGTGGCATCATCATAATGAAACAATATACAAAAATCCAGAGAATATATGGGAACACAAAGGAGTCCGTGGATAGGTAAAGTAAGAGAAATTGGTTGTATACGTCGTTATTTATTGAGGTATAGTATAGATAAATTTTCTCCGTCAACTTCCATTTGTTAATATTCCATTCATTAAGAAATAGCAGCAGGAGCTCCACAGCTGATAGAGTAAGTGTTATTTCAATCAGCCCAAGGTCTCATCCGTATCTACTACTCTATATCTACTGCATGATAACCTCGATAAGGTTGATGAGTTGATTCCATCTTGATGTTTCCATTCCTCCATCTATCTCACATCTCCTCGTCATATTTTCCTTACCCCTTCCTCCTCTCCCGCTTCTCTAGCTCATACAATTTTCCTCCCGCTTTTTCCAAATCCCTCTTTTATTTTATCACCGCGTCACTTCCTGCCCTATTCAGGTGTCCCACTCCATTCTTCTCCTCCTTTTGATTCATCGCCCGTCCCTGTGATCATTTGCCCTCCTCGCCCGATTCTCTAAGCCACAGCCACCCGCCAGCACCCGAGCCTTTTCAGCAATTAATTACGAAGAGGGTGAGGAATTTTTTTGAGGGAAAAAAGTAATAAATGAAAAAGTTTAGGGCCTTTTGAGGCTGGTGGAGAATGAAAAGGAAAAGAGGGTGTGGGGGAGTAGGTTGGGGGTTCCCCAGGAGGAGTATGGGGTATTCTTATAGAGGGTGTGAAGGAGGTCGCTGAGGAATCGCTGCTGTTTCTCCCGCCACCTAAAACCCTTCGCCATAGAAGAAGCTTAAAAAGGCAGAATGGAAGCGGCGGTAGGCATGAATGGACCTTTTTTCGGGAACCCGTCGCTATTCCACCCTCAACTGTTTTTCTCCTTTTCCCTCCGCCGTTCATCCCTCCTTCACTACCCTGAGGGCATGAGTCGTGGATTGTTGCTCCCGGGGAAGGATCCAGGAGGTGGAAGAGGTTGACTGGGAGCCGACACTGTGAGAAAAACAATGGACAATCAACGCGGCGAGGATTTTCTTTACCTGTCGTGCGAGTGGAAGGTCGAACGGAAGCTGGCTTCGGAAATTGCGGCGCGGGGCCTTGTCAGGGCGGGTTTTGATTAATTGAGGTTAATATCAGTAAGCCACTGGCTGCAAGGGGGTTTCCGTGAGAGTTTTCATTAGGGTCAGAATGCTGTTTAGTTACATTCCACCTCGGATGTTTGACGGCGGATTAAATACAATGGTCCGGATCGCGAGAAGTTTCATTATTGTCCGCAATGGAGTTTTTATCGCGGCCGAGGGTTCGTTCGACGCTTGAATCGCTATTAATTAAGGAATTCGGCTCGCTTCGGGGGATATTCCGAGTAATTTTTGGGATTAATTAGGTAAAATGATTAATGAGGGAACAGATTTTAGTGTGAGATATAATGGAACGAATTCGTCTCGAACTACCAAGATAATAGAGGCTGTTTTTAAAGAGCTATACTCAGAAACATTAAATCAGACCTTCTGTAACACCGAAATGGATTGAGCTATTGTGAATTGGTTTTGTTATTTAAGCAATCTTTCTGGTTTAGGAGGGTGTTACCGAACCAAGAACTTTCGTTTCACTATGATCAGAAGATAAAAGCTGATTGATTAAATGGGATACGAGACGGAAATTATTATAACATGTAGCTACATTAAATCTTTAAAATGGCTTAACTCTCGATTTGTAATTTGTATAGGTTTCGCCAAAAAGCCATACGAATTGTAATAGAGCGACCGAGAGTAACATTTGCATATGAAATAAAAGGGATGGTTCCCAAAATATCTGCAAGATGACAATTCATTTTATTAAACTTCGTTAAATATACGATGTGAAGTAATGGACGAGTGAATCAATGTAGAAATAGCTTAGCGAAACAAAAACGATGCCTACAGTCTTCTCTGTATCTTTATTATCTGCTTTTATAGATCGTATTTTCTCTTGTTTCTAATGTGGACATCGTCATTAATTAGCTGCTATCTTCGGCAGGAGAAATTTATCCAAGTTTATTTTAACTCATTTTACATCTTAATAGCGGATTGCAAGATACAAACAACCATTAAAAGTTTATGAATTTTTATTTTTTATGCATGTATTAAACTGGTAAATGCAAATACCAAAGGAGAAACGGACATGAGAAAAGTCTGACGGGACCGGGACCCGGGTCTCCAGATTGCCGGTTGGTTGCTCTATCCATTGAGCTATCAATACATTACAATTACAATACAATTACAATACAATTACCAGAACAACATCAAGAAGAACAACAGCAAGAACGAATTTAAATACCAAAAAATAAATTATAGAACCCAAAATATATCATAATAAAAAACAAAATATTTCCGCAGCTCTCTGACTGAATTATACCGAAATGGTAGTAATCAAGTCCGCACAAATCGAGGATTAGTTGTAAATAATATGAAATATAATGCAAGAATATATACAACGAAATTTTAGACTACTAGTTACTTTTAAGTAACTCTATTTGAATTTTTAAATTTATTTGCCTGATACATATCCCAATGCACTATTTATGAAATGTTAAAATAATTAGATGAGAAATCGAGAAAATGTGTATATTTATCGTTAAATTTTACCCCTTTTTAAGAATTAGTTGCCTCAAAAAGATAAGAATCTAAACCTCGATTGAACCATCTGCGCTTTCGTACTCATTTGATGATTTATACATAGCTTGATTCATTTTCATAGTGTCTTTTGGCTCCAAAAACAACCTACAATGCCTTCAGTAAAGCCTATAAACTACTTAAGCCCAAATGATACACGCAATTTTAGCCTAACTCTATCTTACAATTTTTTATTTATATACATGATCATCCAATGTGCATGCACTGAATTGTAATAATAAGGGATGAACAATCGAGAAAATGTGTATATTTGTAACTCGCCACCATTTCAGCCAACCCCCTGAAAACGCATTCTATTCGTCAGCGAATCCAAACTGCATTTGCAATTATTCCTGCACTTTGCTGAATCACTCCGAAGCATTTCTCCCAGACATTGAGCTGGAAACGTTTAACCGTTCACCGCTTTTTGTCTCCATACAATTGCTTCTGTTTCTTACCCTGGAAAGATCTCAGCGGGTACAATTACTCTCCTCCGTACCGTGAAGACATTTCTGTTGTGCGCACGTGTCTGAAAGGTTTCGACAGTTGGTTTATACGAAGGCTAAAACAAATGAAAGCAAAGTCTGAAGTCGATCCCCACCACGCCTTACGTGGCACGCCTTTACCTACGTATTTCTTTACGTTCAGAGGAATGTGGAAAGTCTCAAAAGAAAGGATACCCGAGGAAGAAGTCTCTAAAAGAATGATCTGCTATTTTCCGTTATAATCTCAGCGCTACCCGTGTAAAAGAAACTGCTGCAAAAATTTTTGTTCTTATTCGTTCGGATGCTAAAGCACCAAGAGCATGATGGCAGGTGTGAATAGGTCAAAGCGTCGAAGAGACCATGCTTCGACAGCCAAATCTTCGAGAAGACAGAGATGATCGATCATGATTCCAATCATTCTAAACTGCTCCAATACCTTTATGTAAATAAGGTAATAGTATGAATAAATGCTTAAAGGATTAGGTGAATAGGTGTTACGGTAATTGACAGAGAAACCTCTCTCTAAAATATTCCAAACAGCATCGACTCAATCATTAGCCATTGCTCTATCAATACACAGATTAAATGCCGAGCGTTATTCATATTTTATATATTTTCCCGGTTTCCTAACAAACATCCATTTATCGGAAAATAGTAGGAGAGGCGTGAACACTAACCGTGTACGAACACACGCAACTATTTCCAATAAGAAAGATCCGACTACCTGGGACCACTGGTTAGAATTTGCATGCTAAACACTTTACCATCGCGGTCTGTAAAATTATGATCCTGTTCTGTATGAATAATGGAGCAAGCAATCGATATAGTACGAGAAATGAATTCCAATTCATCAAAATATTTTTAATTATTTCGATTAATTTTTCTTAGTTGACTTTTTGCGCTGTCTTTTCGCCTAATTGTCCGACGCCGAAGACACCCTGATACCCAAAACATTTCGTATTAAGATTTTAAAATATTACACTTCATGAAGTATGAATACTAGATTATATCATCTACTATGAACAGTAGATGATATTTTATATTATCTTAAGAACTGTAGTATATAAATTACATAGATATACCAATATTGTCATTGTAATGAACCAGATTATGAAAAAATTGTAAAAAAATATTTAGATTGTGGAATTTAAAGATATACTCCCGCGTACCTCTAAATCCACGCTTCCATAGACTTTCCAGCCCCGTTTTACGTTCTTCATTATTTAAGATGTATAAATAGACAATAAAAAACAGGAAATCTTACAACAATACGTTTTTCTAAGTACTCCCGCAAACATGCATCGGGTTGCCTCTTCCTAATAATTGCTTTTCCCGTAACATTATAATGGAAAGCTAAACTATCACATCATACACAGTCGATGCCATGGGTCGAATTGGGGGTCGAATTTTCCATTTCTACTAACACAGAATGGCAGATCATAATTAAAATCTATAATGCATCCTGTAAATTAAAAATATTAATCCCAAAGATTGTGAAGAATATAGATATATACGCTTCTTTGTTTTGATCGTAGCTTTTCAATTTTTCTAATTCTAAAGTCATGTCATTTTTATATGAATGTCCCGAATGATCGCCTTGAATGTATCACTATATATATATATATGCTTCGTGTCGGTTTTCTCACTTAAGTATTGATGTCATAATAACAGAAATGTCTATATCATTTGTGAGTAATGAGAAGGTCTTACGGATATCTTTTCCAAATCTGGCATGCCACCTCCTAGATCGTCACACCATAAAGTTTTGGAGAACTTTCATATTTTGCAGTGAACATGGAGTTTAAAGCATGACTTACAAATATTGTAGAATTTTGTACTTGTATAATCGTGCACATACAATTTACCTATATTATTTTACCCTCATTCAATTTCATTTGGTGGGAAACAATAGGAAGGACAAAACGTGACGATAAATTATTTTATTCGTATCACCATTTTAAGGAAATTCTGAAGCTAGTCCGAAGATCTGATGCTTCCTTAATATTCCAGGATCAATCTCAGTTATAAACTCTACAAATGACTATGAATAATCGCTGACAACCAAGTGGGTAGCCCCAAACCCAGAGCCGCTACCCAAAGTAGTCCCGGGTTCGAATCCCGGCGGAAGCTCATAGACTTCAGCTCGATACGGAGGCATTGCCCCTGAAATGCGCATAGGGATTCTTCCCGAAATTGGTTATCCGGAATTTCCCGTTTGTCTGAACGTGAGCTCCGCCTGCCGACGCACGGCTTACGTAGTGTTTTAAAATCTCTAACTTCAGCCGTCAAAGCATTTTTAAATATACTACCATGAATTCCGCCAATTTTCTGTGAAAAAACCGTTACACACCCTAGAAAAATCAAAATGTGCTCTTGAGAAGGTCCTGTCCAAATCAGAACGTAATTTTGACCACAGCCTCAATCTATGAAATCAAAAATAATGATAAGATTTTAACTGAGGTATGCAAGGAGACACTAACACTTCTTAAAAGCTTCTCATTTTCACCAAAATGTGATAATACATCCACAGTTGAAGCTTCTACAGAGGTATGAAACGATACAACTTAAAACGAACAATAAGTTACTTGAAAACGTAGCAGTTGATATGGGGAGATCCAATGTTAGATGGATGTTTCCTTCCTCCCGTAACAGACGAAAATCCTGACAAAGGAGCATCGGAACGGAACTGCAAATAATAAGGGAGGAAAATCCCTCCCCAAGGAATTCATGTCTGTTTGTCTTTTCGCATAGCTTCCGTAAGAGGTGCGCGAGAGAGATCTCGTTTTTTCGCACCCCATGCTTCCGCCGTCGGAATGGACATGGCGGAACGGAAGCGGGTAACGAGAAGAGATGGCGTCTCTCGTTATCAGCCAATAAGCAGCGAGGGGGAGGAAGCGAAAGGAGAGAGGAAAAAGATATTTCTTCTCTTTCATCCCCTGAGTTTCTGACAATTCCGAAGAGGGTTGCGTCTGACGGTACTGAATAGGAAGGTTGAAAACTGAGTACTTGCGGAAGATAAGGCACTAGGTGAAATAATTCCTGAAATGGTAGATTGGTTTTCAATCAGGGATGCCGAAAATTTTGTAGTAAAAGTGCTATATTTGGTACAGTAAAGACAAAATTGATTACGTCCATTGAAATTATATTTGCAAACAGAACCGGTTTTGAGGCTTCCACTTTCTTATTCAGACTGAAGATGAGGCAGATGTCTCGAAACCGGTCGTGTTTCTTAAATATCATTTCTGTAGATGTAGTCAAATTCTGATTTTCTCTACCAAATATGAATAAGTTTCACCAGAAATCACCAGAACTAATTAGTGCCATATTTGATTAAAGTGAAGGACTGGTGTGCCAATGTAATGCCAAACTATATTTTGAGATGCCGATAAAATCTATTTTATCATGTTAACGATAGAATTAGTATGCTGTAATTGAGGTAAATATTAATTATCATTTATAATGAACCGATTCCACATTTACTACGTAAGAAAGATAGTGCCGCCACTGTAGATGATAAATGATCACATGTATGTAACAGATAGTGCCATAAAATTCTCCCGCGTGCCGTAGGTTTGCAACCCCTGGTTTAGATAGTAGTCTTGTTTTATTTTATCTAGCAATATCTCATTAAATTTTCGTCTGCTTATATCCCGTAGAATCTCAAAAATTTTTTCCGGACCTTCGAAATATTCAATTCAAGAATTTGTTGATAAAGGTTTCCGTGACGATTGCTTTCTGCGTCGTGCCTAAGGGCACGTGAAATATTACCCAATTGTAGCATGGCTACGGGGTATACGAGTATTGCCAAAAGGGATTGACGAGAAACTTGAATTTCTTAACTATTCAATGTAAACCATATCACACTGTAATCTTATGTACTAAGAACACTGACATTTGGTGGAAAATTTCGATGCTTAAGGGAAGAAAAGAGCCTCCAAAAAGTTTTACACATACATTCTATTTCCACTTCTCCACTTAAAAATGTCTAATGAAAAATTTCTCAACTAATTCCCTCCACATATTTCATATGCTATATAAATTATGTGTTTTTTATCCTATAAATAATTAGGAATGCTAAATTGGCTAATTAAATAATTTGGTCTCTATTTGAACCGAAAGCACAAGGTAGGATGTGCGTATCTCTGCATAAGATACCATCGGACTTAACAACACATTAGTAAATTACATTGAAGTGCATTTCGCTGCAATAACCATTGCGATGGATTACATATGATAGTATATGTAGTATGTGAGAATATTTCGAGATTAACTCCAGAAAAGAAAATCGCTTATTCTAGTCACCGCAACTATAAAAAAGTGATACCTTGATGCCATGACAACTTCAACCATTCTTCACTCCTAGTTAAGAAGTGATCATGGAGATAGATAGTTTCCATTCATTTACATTTCATTGCATTCGATTAGGAATGATCAGAATGGCTTTTATTATCACTCATGCCTCAGTCGCTTCCACATTACCACGGCAATGAAAATAATGAGACAAAAGTAAAGTCTCTATTCTGTGCTAAAAGTCAAATGAGAAAACGTCCCTTCATCAAATCATGGTGAAAGCAAGGTGAACGCGATAAAACTGTCTTTTTCCGGTTAAGATTAAATAACATGTACTACATCATATGTGCAATGATTGCGAAATCGACACACTTAAGAAATAATTTGCAAATCTCCACGAAAATTCAACTTAAATATCATCAAAAAACTTTAAAATACTATATGTTTAAATTTTGCAGGAGAATTACTTAGCAAGAACAGTTTAAACCTGTTCTCTCTCCAACCATTTACTGCGCCTCCCATCCCTAGATAGGCATGAGGATTAGTCTCATTGGTGGTTATTTTCCTCCTGCCTTATGTTTACACTAATATTTCTTTCCCTTATTCAATATCATATCTCTTGCTTTTTTGATATTTATTTAAGTCCTATCGTCATTTCGACCAAATAAGCGAATCAAAGCTTTGAAACCTGCGAATATCGATCTCATCAGCAAAGAATTGGAATATCCAAGTCATAAGCTTGCCATGTTCTTAGTTTCAATAGTTCATTCACTCATTCTTTCGCCGGAGTAAAAACTAATTATGCTGACATTTAATAAGCTACGGCGGCATAGCGATTAAGGAAATCGTCTACTACAAAGAGGGCTGGAATTCAATTCCCAGCCATGGCGATTTACCTGCCAGCATATTTCAGGGATGCCACATGTCGACTCGGCCTGTGATAATGAGTACCGGAAGTAATAATCTGGGTAATAATAAGCGGTGGAAACGAGTACCAGCCTCAGTACTTTATTTCTTGCAGTATTAGCAGTCTTAACTTTCGGAAGCGTTACTAAGCTATGAAATGGAGACAATTATAAAGTTTCGATCCAATAGGGTTTCAAGTATTTTTGCCCTTATCCGAATATAGATATCTTAATTTAATTATCAATTTAGCTACTGTATATTCCGTCAATGTCTAAGAATCGGAGCCCTCTTGTCATACCTAGTCCTAAAGGATTGGCGTCCACTCGAAGAGAGAATCCCACCGGAGGGTTGCATTTAAATTCTTTAAACCAATTTCTCGCAGTATTTCTCTGCCTTTCACCATCGTTCATCGTCGCGAAGAGACAATAATCGCGAGGAGAAAATGGGTCGGAGAATGCAGAGGAAGGCAAAAACAGAGGTGAAATGAAAGAAGGATAAAAGGGAATGGAAGAGAAGTGGATGCGGCCGGAGAAGAGCTTTTAGGTGAGGCCTCTTACGACCAAAGGGAAGGATTGAGTCGGTCGCATGTCTTCGGGGCAGCGGAGCAGAAAAAATGAAAAATAAATAGTCTGAGAGGAGTTCGTGGGGGTGAAGAAAGAGTTGGAGGAGGAAGGATGGGTAGTCGGGAAGAAATTTTGGGTCGGAGAGACATTTTTCGAAAATTGGGCCGGGTGTGGGTGGAGGCGAGTTTAATATTTTTGACGTTATAAAAAAGTGGGGCCCTGAGTGAGAGGGTAGGTTGAGGGAGGGTGACCGTACCTCGAGAGAATTCTGGAGAGGGAGAGAGAGGCCTCTTACCACCCTTCCAAAAATTCCCGAAAGAAAAAAGTGGGGCGATGAGTTCTGAATTGAATGATACCGAAGGCTTCGGATATTTTTCGTTCCGGTTTGCGATTCGGTTCAATCAAGGAAAGAAATTCGGATCAGTTACTTTTCTTTCGGTTTGAACAGTTTTTTCGCATCTATTGTTGACATACTGCATCCTCCTGACAGGTACAATTTTTATTGATAATTTATTTAATAACCCGTTGCAAGTTGGTCGCTGGGTCTCAATTTTCGATTAAATTATAAAAAAAACTTATCTATAATTTAATTTAAACTTATTATATAATTGAAATACTAATCAAAATACTTGATCAGGTATATGTAATCGTCAAGCATTCGTTTTAGTTAGTTGCAAGGTGAATTTGCACATATCTACTAGCAGTATGTATAGTACATACCATTAGTTAGTAGAGTAACCTCCAATCATTTTAACTTAAGGAAAATGGTATTATTGGGAACGGAAATTAGGAACGAAATAAATTATAGCTCCCGGTTTTGGCCTTGGTTCAAGAATTTTAAGATTTCGGTTCAGCTTCGGTTTCCATCTCACAAAAATTACGGTTTTTTCGGTTTCGGTTCCGGTTTGATATTCCTACGAATTAGTGTTAAATGGGATGCCCGACAAGGGGCTGGGGCGGAGGAGCAAGAACAGATTCCGGGGTTGGGTTGGGAGCGGTCTGGCTGAATAACGAAAATAATTGTATTAATTACATAGTGTGACAAGGCCGGAATGATTCCTCCGGAGACTTGACAGCGAGAAGACTTTTCTTCATTACAATAATACTTTTTTTAGACCTTTTCTTAATCCTCTCCGAGGTTTTAATTTGTGCGCGTCTCGAGGATTAAAAACTTCTTAAACGAAAATTTGATTGAGGTCTTAATGAAGGTGATTTCCTCCGGTTTTAATGGAAGAGAACGGGAGGGAGATCTCCACACCGGTTCCCCCACATTTTAATTTCTTTTCTCCGTATTTATTTTTCCGTAAGAGTTGAGAGGGAAAAATTAGTCCAGAGAATTTTCTTCCGTAATTGTTTCCCGAACTAATATAAGAGGCCACATTCCTCGAGATTGGTCTTAGTAAGAACACGCTTTTCTTTGGAACGAAGTAACAGACCGAATTTTTATTAATATTCGCCTTCGAGGTATTTCCCCGGATACTTACCTCCGGCAATTTTTGATTAATAAGTTCCGTGATATGTAGCATGAGGGGATTTCATGCGAAAGAATGGGTGGAAAAGATTGAAATTTCGCAACATATTCGCGTTAAAAATAATTAATTAATAAAGTAAAAAGGGAATAACAGCTAGAGGTGTTTCTCAAGCTGCAAAATTGCCTATAATTCTTAGTTAAGGAAGATAGATCGATTCGCAGTTCTTACGTAAAATTATCTTTTCTAGACTAGCGACATTTATACTGTATGTACAAACATACTTATATTTTTTGCTAATTTCACGCAATGAATACTTGTTGATCAAAAAACAGAAAAAATAGGCTGGATTTAAAGTAGAATGAACGAGGAAGTTTTGGATTGTGAAATTGAGTGATACTGGATGAGTATTGATAAAATACATAAATACAAACGTCTTTGTAGTGCGTAGTAGGAACCAAAAAACACACTCTACCTTTTAACTCTATTTCGAAAATAAAAGAAAACATTCAATTAAAAAATTCATTAATACGTCAAGAGACCTGACAGTTACATTGAAGTAAGCGTAAACATAAGAAATGAGGGATGAAAAGAATAATTTTTGTGGAGCAAAAAATTGCGATATGATTTGATTGGAGAAAATAACTTCCTCCGTAGGAAAAGACTAACAATGAGGAAAGAGGGGTAATGAACTATTGGAAATATATGGAAGAAAAAAGGAGATACTGATAAGTTGGAGAATAGAGGAATATAAAACTTAAAAAGGTTTTAACTCGTATCTAATCATAAATAATTATTATCCAGGAAGTCAGTTATCTAGAGACGTTAGCTAATGCATGAGAATGTGAATAAACCTTTTATAAGTTTAGGAACAACCAATATATAAAAAATAGCACTTTTAGTCATGATATTGAAATTATAACTTGATAGAAGGTTTATACATTTGTATATGACGTAAAAATTAGTCTAAGACTGTTAATAAAATAACAGAAACAAGTGAATAAGTTACTATGTAAACCGTAAAAGGTGTATGATAATTTGACAGTAAGATAATTAACTATGTAAAATATAAATTTTTGAAAGAAATGTAATAGAAAAATAAAAATAGAAGAAAGGTTAATTGAAAATATTTATAGAAGAAGTATATGGGTGTGATAAGGTTGCTTTGCTGAAGAGAGTTATTGAATGAGAAATGCTGAGGAAAAGACAAAGGGGAAGACGGAGATAATAGTTTGTAAAATAGAAGTAGCCACTGATGGTTAAGTTAGTTGTCGTTGGAAAAAAACTCCAAAACCCATCAACAATGTGATTCTGCCCTATACGCATTTCGCCACCAATGATAGCATTTTCAGGGGAAAAAACAGAAATTGCTTCTGCTTCTTCCTCTGATGACGCTATAAAGGTGGCGAAATTCGTATGGAGCAGAATCACATTGTTGATGGGTTATGTAGTTTTTTCAACAACAGCAAAAGTTGATGACCGTTATAAAGGGAGAGTAATAGAAATTCCTCGCGTATTCTTAAGAAGAAATGCATGAACTTGAATTCAACAATTGGATTTGTCGCCAGGGGGGCGGGCTGATTGCATACTCTAAATTTCAACAAATTTTCGTGCATTTCATCAAAATCCTTATAACTTAGGATGGAGAGCATAACACGACCGAGAAGATAGCACGACCAAAATAAGAGTCTTTACCCTATTTTCCTTTTTTTGATGCTCGTCTAGACTTCCTTCGGCAATAATTTCTAATGTAATTTTGTTTTGCAAAAACATAAACCCCGCATGTGATAGAAGTGAATTTTACATGCATGCCTTATGGAAAGGCTTTGACTCATATGAGATCGAACCGGGGACAGCTAAGTAAGTAAATTGTAACCTAATATTCATTTAAGTTTGAAATTTGTACCTCTGTGTGCACCTCTGGTTCTTGAATTTTAGGCTAAAATACACACGTACTAACTTTCTACTTTATTTTTAAGATGATTGCGCTGAATAATTTACGGATTTATCATTGCATAGAGTGTTAAATGGCAATTTATCTCTTTCTAACATCAGTACGAGAGCTTTAAACGAGTATTGTTTGGAAAACGTTAATTCGCATTACTTTTATTCGTGAATGTTTTCGTTCAAAATAAAACTGAGCAAATCAATGAAGGGGACAGCGACAACAGCGGACAGCGAATAAGTATCAGCCGTTTATATCGATGCAAAATATATACTGCTAAAAGGAGGCATCTTAAAAGTAAGGAGCATTATTACTTTAAGTGTATAATGACAGGTAGATTTGAACGTGGAGTCTACAATTAGTTATATACAATTATGTACCTGCAACTTCATTCAATTTAACCTAATTTTTGATATGTCCAAAAATGTATGTGCCAGCTTTGAGACCTTCGCAATCCTAAAATGACAAGCAATTATCTGCTCCTTTAAATTCTAATTATCAATCTAATTGTTCTGGGCAATATGTAGAAGAGCACTTAAAAAAGTCGGATTCGTGAAGAAAATAGTCGGCAAGAGCGAAAAGTCCGTCAGCGATGTAACTTTGCGTTGATTAGGACTCACCTTGATTATGCTTGTAGTGTGTGGGGCCCTGCCGAAAAGTGTTGTATTCGATAATTAGAAAAAGTTCAGCGAAAGGCGATACGCTCCGTAAAAATACGCGTCCTCTCTGTTAAATACGCCGTTCTGATACTTATAGAAGAACTGGAGCAGTAAATGCTGGAAAAATTCAAATTCAAGAATTAATTTTTCCGCGAACGATACGCGAAAGTAATCGATTAGGGAAGTAGAGTCATGGTTCATGCACCCTCTGCCACACTCCGAGAGGTTGCTTGCAGAGTACATTTGTAAATGAATATCAGAAATTCAAAACGAATCTCATATGTTTAAGAGAGAATGCATCGGAGATGAGAAAGTAAAAAAGGAAACTCATAATGAGATGCGAAAAGGACAGCATGTGAGGATACAGAGCAAGGGAGAGGACGATCTCGAGTTGGATAGAAGAGCATAAAAATAGATGAGGACGGGAATGAAATAAAGGGAGACAAAGAAGAGGCCAAGGGAGAGGAGTTTCTATGGATTTGAAAGAAAGCGTCGGCTCCATTGGGAGTTGGGGGAGAGGGTGAGTTTCTTCATTTACGTGAGATTGGAAAACTCGGAGAAAAGAAGGCATTCCCAGTTTCCCTCTTCCTTTTATCCAGTGTATCGAGCAGGCTCAAAAACCTGCCTTCTCAGCCCACCTCTATCGGCCCTTATAACCTTCCTTTTTTCCAAAGTTAATTACAAAGTCTTTCGATTTCTTATGCTTATTAAGAATATATATATTCGCTCTCCGCTCCTTCTCCGAAAGCCTTCCTTCATCAAACGAAATTCTATTCATTTCTTCCCCTCCAGTCATTGTAATCATTCGGAGAGTTTTTGCCGAATTATATTTTCCCCAATCTCACGGTCCCTTAAGGGCGATTATTTTTTGAATAAGCAGCCAAACGAACGTGGGAAGTTGTAGGAAAGCATACGGGTTTTGTAAAGTGTAACCTTGTTCCTGAAACCATATCTGAAGGAAAGGAATATTTCTTAATGGATGGAGATAAGAAGTATCTTTAATTTAAAATCAATCGTAGAAGGCTTTACAAAGCGTAAGAGCTTGATAGGAAAATGAAGGAGGAGAAATTACAGTGACCGGTTCGGCATAGATTGGTCATCATCAAGTGAGGAAGTTACTCTCCCTTACTCCTTTGTACCCTTCCGAAGAAATATCTTGCTGATCAGTCCAACCTTCACGCCCTAACCTCTAACTCCTTCTAACAAACAAGGAAGAATATGACGAAAAATACCATTTCTAAAATGGATATTCATCATTTAACCAACGCCTCTGGCTGGATTAATAATTTTTAATTGCCAAAGTAAAATCGATGGAATCATCCGTGACTTTGTGAAACTCCATAAAATTAATGGTTGAAATAACCATCCTTAAGTTTCACAGAAATACTTCTGTTTATATAATTATATATCTGTGAACTAATAAATACGAGTATTTATTCGTATTTCTGCGAAACATTAGCATTGTTATTTTCACTTTAAATGTTTGTTTTTCATTGCTCTATAATTTCAATGTATTTGAACATACAGGAAGAATTTTAGGTTAACAGGTGTATTTAACGCGTGGAATTGTAAAGATGGCGGAGACAAACTACGATTCAAACTCCTAATTATATTGGAAGCGGCGATCAAATATTAAAATTAAACGAACGGGAACAGGAAACCAATGTGGCGATGTATTCTTTCATCAATAGAGGTATAAGGGAACGGAATGCTTTACTTGGAGAACTTCTCATTCTAATGCCGAAAACTGCTAACAATTTCAAAACAAAGCTAAAAAGGTAATAAAATGTCATGTGTTTGTGTTTATTAGTCATTTATAAATAATTTATAAATGACTAATAAACATATACAAGAATAATCATATACATGAATTATTCATGTATATGATTATATATTTTTCTATGTAAATGTAGATATATCGTGTATGATTTGTTTACATTTCATTGTATTTCTGTTCTGTACAGGTGCTGTAAGAACACTAGAATTATGTAATTATTGATAAGGTCTGTAATTATTGATAATATCTGTTCTGTCCACGGGAGGTTATTTGAGGGATTTTCCTCCCGTCTTTTGGCAAATGCTGGACATATTTCATTATTATTTTTCCAACGTTCCCCTCGACCGTTGCCATTTGGTCTACCGAGAAAATTGCAACGTTTTACTATTGAATAAATAAATAAACAGTCGCTCCAATCGAGGAGTATTTCCAAGACCCTCTTCTAAAACTTTATTTTTCGAGATTGCTAACATCATACTGAGATATGAAACAATACAGTTACATAAAATAACAATATTTAATAATAAAAGATATTCCTATTCGACATGCTATTAAATTATTCAGATTTGAAGAAAGGAATCAGCCTTAATAATNTACAGGATATAAAACATGATCCTTCTTATAAAGAGAATTAGAGTTACGAGAGAGTCTTTTTTAGTAAATGTGAAATGAAAATACCTTTTTTAGCGTCGGAACGGAATTCATAAAATTTACACTCAGATTTTAAACATGTGCAAAGCATAGGAGAATGAAACTTTTTATTCAAGCACCTTGTATTAATTAGTTACGAGGCACGAAGTTTCGCGTTTATCTTATGTTGATTTCCAAGGATATAAAATGGCAAACTTTAAATATTTTTTCAAGCCATAGCTTTTTGGGCCGATTTTGCTTCAACTGTTCTGCACGGAATTTGCTCACGATAGTTTGCTTATCATATCGCATAACAGAGCAACAAAAGTTGTGTAAGAATAGCAAGTTTTGTTTCCCTAAACACAATACTGCCTTAGATAAAGTGTCTCAAAGTTGATAAAAAGTCAATGTCTTACTGTAGAAGGCTGTGGTAGGGGGTCAAACAAATGACTGTATCACAGCAAGTATTGCACCGATAGATGTAAAACTTGGTCAATGTTCATTTAGAATATGAATAAATGTTAACACAAAACTTCATTGAAGTCTGTGATGGTCGAGTGGGGCACTTCTCTAATGATGGACCACTTGACATGGAATGGCCATCCTGCGAGTCATTTAAAACTTACTCCATATTGGGTACTCCATACATAATCATTGAACATCTTTTAAGGAAATGCCTCAAAAAGTTCTTTCATGGTTGTTTGATAAGAACATAAGCATATATTTCTGTCTAAAACCTAAGACCCCCATTTTTTCGTCGTCATTAAACGCATTAATGTTTAAGGTTTACCGCAGAACTTGAAGAGCTCAAAGAATCCTATTTTTTCTTCCGCTTGATTCCCACTATTAGCATTAAGACTATTAATCATTCTCTATATCAGCAGTCTCGAGAAATCGGTATTCACGTCTTAGCAAACCACTCGCTCGAAGTTCGTATATGCGGGAGCTAATTCGGATCGCCCGCGAAGCATTTACGATGGTCACTTGTTTGAGTTTCCAATAGGTGGCGGGTCGTACATCCAATATGGCTGCGCCCTCAATGTAATTAAACAACAAGATAATTCGAACGTAAAAGTGATATTAAGCCTTAATTTTGGGTTGTTGCAATTTATCAGGTATTTTATTATTAACATTATATTCTTATTGATGCCTGGAGAAAGCTATATATACAGTATTAATTTCATTCTTGTAAAATATCGATGTTTGTGTGTCTACGTACACAAACCTTACGAATATATTCTCGTAATAAATCACGTAATGGTATCTCTTTTTCATTTTAGAAGAAAGTATGTCAGTGGAAAGTGTAAATACCATAATCTCCAACGCTAACGAGGCTGCAAAGTCAACAATCTCGAACGATATAAATGTAAATACCATGGATTATTATCAGGAACCGCATCCTTCACTTCGATCTTTACAACGTCCTCGAGGAGCTTTGGCAAGACAGCTTTATGACAAGATTCTAGCTGACGAGAAACTCGAAGACTTTGATAAACATAAGGTATGTAGTGATATCAAATTATACGTAAAGCAGGAAAGTCTCTCTAATAGTCACCCAATCCTTTGCTTTTGTCTCTCACTGACATAAACTTTCAGGACGCATATAATCACTGAGAAAGTATTGCATAAAGTGTCATTTGGCATAAACACATGCTTTAAGTTATTATACTATTAGTTATGAGGCTCCAGATATTGTTCATTTATTGCTACTCAGTGCAAAATATCGATTCTGTCAAATATTTGCCTATTTTATGTCATAATCTTTTTATAATCTCTAGGTTGGTTACTCTTTGATTGCTAATCATTTCAAATCACTGCAGTCTGAGCCCATATCTTAATTGCCATAATTTTTATTGCTGCAAGGATGCAGGACATTATTGTGTAGTCATTATCAGCTGTTTTACATAATTCTGTAAATTTAGGAATGAAGACTAACATCAGTATATCAGCATTACATACCATATTGTAGTATAATGAAAATATTGTCAGCTGTTAATGTGGCATTGTGTTAGTTTCATGGTTTATAGGAATGTTGAAATGGAAACCCTTGATATCCAATGATTTATAAATATCATGTATTTCTTCTTATTTCAACTACTTTTTCATAGTCAACAATGCCTCTGCATATATTTAGACATAATGCTCAGTGTCATTACCTATAATTGTTCTTATTAAGTGTAGTAAGTGTTTTCAGTGGTTTTTCTCAGTATGTTTATGAATATATAAAGCAGAAATATTTCAGGAATACTTCAGTTGTCATGGACTAATTCTCTTTGAGACTTTTTTATTTTCTATCTAAGGGTTGATTGGCACATTATTAAGTTGGCAAAACAACTAATATTGCTAAAATATTTTTATAGATTTTTATTAAGGTTGAATTTTATTTGGAGGGTAGTAGCTATGTAATAAACTATATCTGCTAATTTAAAGAAGTAAAACTCTAATTTATTCAGTGGTAATAGTTAGAAGTAGTATGAATCATGGTAGTAATTTTTAAAATACTCATACAGTCAATTCATATTGATATGATCAGTAACTCATTAATATCCTAGAGTGTTAAAACATATTGGCTGAATGAATATTATCATCTTCTGTCCCACTACAGATTTTAGCCATTCCAATCAAAAGGAAAATAAAAATTCACAAATTTTTTTAGCTGCTAATAACATTTAGATACTTTTATAATCGTTAGTGCTTAAATAGAGTTAATAAATTCATGAGTCAAAGGTTAGATTGAAAAACAAAAGCTTACTGCTAGTTGGTTATGATTAGGTGATAGATGTAAAATAATTACTTAAAGTTTACTTTTTAGTACGTAGATGCAGTATGATAAGTTGAAAATAGATGGGAAAAGGAGTGAAGAAATGAGGCTGTGTTAGAAGTTACTTGAAAAATGTCCTGATCAGTAGGAAAAATTTGCACTCCGACAATTTTCGCACTTCCAAAGAGTCAGAAAAAAAGCTTCAAAAAGGTGGATCCAAAATAATTTTCCTACATGAATGAATAATCTGTGTGTACCATTGTGAACTATGGAGAGTTACCTGTAAACTTAACGTACTAAACTTTAAAGTTACTACTCACAGTCAGACTTTAAGAAACGATTCCGACAGTGTTATACGTTCGATTTTGTGAACTTTCAGTAGACGGAAAAAAGAAAAATTTTCCTTATACGTGTATATTCCGAAATTCTTATGGCCTCTGTTTCAGGTGGCTTTAAATGTTCCCACACTTCCAACTGATTCGACACCCGTGCTCACCTTCTTGGTCGACGAGAGCGCCTCTATCGGCTATGTATTAAGTAGCGCTACTTACTTTCTTAAGTGCGTGCAATCTTGCTCACTAGGATGACGCCCTGGCTTGAAAGTGGAAAAAAGATCATAACCAGTCGTTAATTTTTAAACCTTTTGTAACTTCCGCTAGAATTATCCTTTAGGTTGAGTACCAGAACCTATATTATAAATTCCACAGTTGTTTCCGTAACAATTCCGAATTCTTGACATTTTAAATAATCACAACCGATTTTTGAAACATTACATCAAGGATTACCTTCAGCCGCTTTACTTACATGAGGCATGATTCGGTGGATTTGTTTCGATTTACGAACCTACGCCGTCGCCAATGAAGGGGAACGTGACGTGGCAAGGGAGCCTTTGGAAGTAGGGTTTTTATTTACTTTAAAGTTCAGGTGAACTTTCATGCCGCGTATAAATGAATTGTTTACAAGTTTTCCCTGACTCGTGACCGCTCCGATGGTTTTCTTACATCGCTTTTCGCCTTGAATCGGCCCTGACAGTTACATTTGTTTGCATGTGGGGCTTCTTCACGGTGTCTAAGTGACTAATTAATATTTTAGGATTGATTTATGTACTTTTCGTGGACGATGAGGAAGATAAAGCAAATATCTCTAACAAAATCTACTCATTTTACTGTTATCGCAGCAAAGCATTTCAGTAGCAAACGCTGGTCAGTTTTAATAACGGTTTCAAGTTTTATGTCGTCACAAATGAAGGGGAGGAAAAACGGATTTAAAGACGTGCGATCTAGAATAAACACAAGAGACAAACGGATGTGAAAATATCTCTTGAGACCGGGAATCGAACTACGGATCTATCCTGTTCTACCTGTTGAGCCATTACGCAGAAAAGTCATGGTATATTTCCGGGACAACTTGAAAATGGCGATCAAATTTCCCCCTCCGTCCTTATGCATATTCCGTTGTTGCTTTCTTATTCTAAATCAGTGTTTTTAAATCAACCGAGTTCTATAGGTTAGTATGCAGTAGTTTGCATATTGTTTCCTCAAGGTGACCAGTATTTTGTAATTGTGCCTGAACGTGCTGCAATATCTGTTGTTGAATGTATTCAGTACGGATACAACCTCAGTGGAAGAATCAAAAAGATATTTTTGTGTTTATTTTTCACTCATTGAAAATTTGCTGATAAATGGCTTTAGTGAGGAGTCGGTTTATTTTAATTACGAACTATAAAGCCAGTAATGGTAATACAGAATTCAAATTACGGTCTTAGTAGATGTAAATGAGGGATTGTAAAAGTCTCGGAAAGCTCTCATTATCATTTACATCTTTCAGTTTCATTTTAAAAGTTCCTTTTGATATTCATGGTCTGATGATGAAGGAGCGACCTAAAAAATCGGTTGCATGTATTGTAAAATCCGGTTCTTCTGTGGACATTGTCAATATTTGTTTGTTACTTGGAGTAATGGTATGAGTAAGTTTTACCGAGTATTGCTTGAGTTAACGAATTCATTGGTAAAATATCTTTTATATGCTAGTCTTTTAAACGTTAAATCTTCAAAAAAGTCGCAGTTAGATCAAATAAAATAACAGGTATATCTTAAGGAAGTAACACTTAGTGACTCTATTATGATTAACGCGGAGCATTATTTACAGCTGTATATCATCCGTTATTAACTGCCACGTCGGGAAGAAAAGCACTGAAATTGATCATGTATACCGTCCACGTTTTCTGTTTCTCATTACGAAGGCTATGCGTTCATTCACTGGACCTTAAATTTTTGATGTTGGCCCATCCTTGTTTATGAGGAAAATCAGTTCAAACTGTTACTTGTGGGATGGGTGAGTGAGTGATAGAGAGTTAAGCGAAATGGAACGTTATTCATACTGTACAACCGCGCCCATAGGTCCCCCACCTTGCCCTCCGGGTTTGTGATTAATTCTTAGGGGCAAAGCGAGAGTCAAAGAGTGTATGAGAGAAGCAAAAGGAAATAAAAAACCCTTCACAAAAGGTAGTCAAGAAGGCTCTCGAGTGTGTGTGTTGACTTCGATTAATGGGGCTCTAGAGTTTGCATTAACGGAACCCGGTATGCTTAATGGGCGGCGAACATAACGATCCTAGAGGGTCATGAATAATGAAGTCGCCGGGCGCGCTAAAAACTCCACGAGGTGATCACGAAATGGCGGCTTTAGAACTCAAGATGGAGGGATGAGTTGTAGTGTTGGCAGTGAGTATTGTAAGAACATGTGAGGGAGTAGTATAAGGGGTAAGGTCGATTTGGTGGCTATTATTACCTTCAAGTTCTTTCAGCTGGTGTTCATAAATGAAGTTTTTTTTTTTCAAGAAAAGAGAATGATTTCTGTCATTGCTAAAGGTAAAGACAAGTTGTATTCTGACTTCCTAATTGAATGCTCTGGTGCCTAAATACTTACTTTTTGTAAAGCTAATGTAATATCTCGGATAAATTTTTAATATAAATACGATCAATTTGGAATCCTCCTATTTACTTTGATGAATGCAATTTAAATTTTACTGGAAGCCCAAAAAATATCTCATTTGATTTGAAGCTTTTTTATTAATCTCGAAAAAAATATTGATTTTAGTTTTCCAGAAACATTCGTTGGTTGTCGTCCCATTTTTATTCGCAAAATAAGAAATTCGCTGTTTTAAAAACTCAAATGTTAATTATTTTTCTTTATAACTACAATTTTCATTTTTTTATTCGCGCAGTTTCAAGACAGTTCCTTGTCGCAATAGGTTTAGATTTATGTTATAAACCTTCAAGGAAATGGATTAGTCAGCCTGTGCTCGACTGATCAGAGCGAGAAAGTTGAAGGTCTAAATTTAATAGTTACGATGACTTCATGAATTCCGCTTTTATACAGGTGATATCATTCTTCGAATTCGTAGGTTAATTTCTTAGTCTTGAGCCTCCCCAATTCATCATTTCGAAAAATTTTTTCATTGAGTGTTACCTCTTCTTAGTATAAGGCAATTTTTTGCTAAATCTTAAGTTTCTCTATGTATGTACGATGTGTCACATGAAAAATATTTTTCTTGGTTTCATATTGAAATTCTTCCCTCACGTTCTAAAATAAAATTTAATTTACTGAAAAATATATTGTTAATACCTCAGTACCTTACGTTTACTATAGTATGTGTCACATTCTTAGTGATTGTTTTGAATACTTTTACACTTACGCATTTCCGATTCTCTGTGCACCACGTACGATTTCATATTGATGTACTTCCAGCAAGCTAGTCTTTAATGTCACAGTCACCTCGTTCTTTTATTTAATTGGAGATTTTCATCGTTTGCTTATAGTAGTACATTTACAGTCTTTAATTCGTTCATGATGTCCTAATGGAGATATTAAACAACTGTGGTAAAGGATATTATCTTTGTGTATCCCGGGAAGGTTTTAATTTCAAGTTAATATTTGTTTTTGCCTGTACTCCCAAGAATCACTTTTTGGTTGGCGATTATTGGCTTGTGTCATTCACAACGTATTCCTATTATTTTTATGAGATAGGATAGGGTATTCGCTATCCTCTAAAATTTATTAAAAGTATTCAGAGACTCTACGAAAAAAGCCGATGTCGTGCGTTTCAATCAATTTCAATAGCTCATGGACTATGCAAGTTGGAAAAAGCCATCGTTTTTAAATCTACAGTTGAGAACTGGGAGATGAATTTTTTAGTCAAGAAGATTATCTTAGAATGTGCAAGAAGTTTCCCATGAGAGAGCAGGTGTTTCTCGTAAAAGGTGTCCGCTGACTTATTTCAACTGTTTTTCCGGGGAGGCTAATTTTTTTGCTCGTAGCGCCAATTAAGAAGCTTTACTACTTTTCGAAGAATTCCTAATGAGAAACCGAATTTATCGGCCGCCTGGAAAGGGACCTATTTGTTGAATGGGACGCTTCCTTTGTTTCTTTTTTCCTCCTCGAAAAAATCGCCGCGATTTTATCAGTAAATCAAACTAGGTTCCCATCTAGCGCTAATTTCCCGATCTCAGTTGTGCTAATACTCTTCTTGGCGATATGCAGTGTTCTCATTGTGCCTTACTGATCGATGGATCGATTTTTGCCACTAATGAGCGATTGAAAGGCGGCATCGGTGATTTCGACCGCCGGGACAATAGATCACGCGATCTGTGAAACCGGACCCACTGGACACGCACTGTATCCGTCTGATCCGCTATCCCTCGATCAGTGTTTAATCGAGTCAGAAATGGAGCTGTTTTCTAATAGGAAACACATTTTGTGAATTTATTTCGATTTAAGGTTAAGAGTATAGGAAATTCACCTAGTGCGACAGATGTAAGTGAAAAAGTGGAAGAAAGAGATGAGACTGGTTCGGAGTTGTAACTCAGTTGTCAGAACATACAAATGGTACTAGACATTGGTTTTGATCATAGTCACGTCTACTTTTTCGCTCACGTTTATTTTTGGTTCCCCTATATAACTTATGGGGAAAGTCGATTCTAAAGAATGATCCAAGTAGAAGAGTAAATCTGCTCCAAACTTTCAAATGGTAAGGTCTAGTCAAAATTAGATTCTCATGCTGGGTATATTAATATGTATTGTATACAAGCATGCGCACTAGTCATCTTAATTTGGACAGGGTTAGAACTCCTGTGCTACTTCTTCGATATAGCCAAACTTCTCTTGGGACAGAAATGTAAGAGATTGCTATGAAGAGTTTAAGTGAAAAATTCATCTTTGCAGAAACTCATTCTGAAGAATGGGCAAATGAAAAATTGCGATAGAGGCAGTTTATTTGGAAGCTGAAAGGAAAATAACCGTTGCAAACCTGACAATTATACTCAGGCAATGTGAATGGAGTTTCAGAAAAGTAGTTTAAATGAAATCTGACTGATTGTAGATGGAGCAAAGAAAGAAGAAAAGTTAAGCTACTGTACATTGGGACCGATTGAATAAATCTTCTGGCAAATTAAGTTATCACATACTGATAACTTATTAGTTGCTATAATGCTGTTTAGGGGTAATTTTCAGTTAATGTATACGTATTGTATATATTGTAATGTATATATTTTAGTGTTTGTAGTGGTTGTGATGTAAAAGTATAATTGAAGTTGTAATTGTGATTAGAGTAGTTTTTAAACAATTGTAGTTAATTGACGGGTAGATAGATACCAACATTCTGTATTTGTTTATGTGTAACTAAGCCATATTGTATGTAATACTTCTGTAATTCACGGTAACTAAACGTCGCCACCGGACGAAATGTCTAACTGCGGCGGTATTGACTAATAATAATAACAACTTAACACGTAGTAACAAAGTTATAATTGTTCATACAAAGCAAATGCTTAAAAATCATGAGAAAAATGAAAATGACAAAGAAGACTTATCTTGAGATACAAAAATGCACTTATGGGAATCGTTACTCCTTAGAGTTGGGATGGAGATCGTTAGTACAGTTAATCACTCTTGAATTATTTTATCGTTTCTGGTATCCGGTGTTGTCTTTATTCATGAAAGTTATCATATTTTCTGAAGAATATTTTATTATTGTGCGATATTTGTATAATTGCTTGCGTGTTAAATCTCATTGCTGCAAGCATCGAGGATGGTAACAATCAGGATTAAAGTATATATATTCATAAATTAGCACAAGAGTTAATTTTAATATCATATTACATGTTTGATCAAGAATTACATCATACTCGTTATTATGACAAAGTTAGTAATAACTGTGCTCGTCGGATGTTTTTTGTATCTGTATGAAAACTTCTCTTAAAATATACAACAGACAGTGAAAATTCATTACCATTACCGTCATAGACAAAGACAATTTTATTTCTCGATATATTTATCGCGTGGATATTTCTGTTCGTAATGTGCTATCACGCATTTTAACTAGCAAGTACGTACAATATACTAACCCTTTTAATCGTTCCCATTTTTTTCTACCGTTTTCTTTTCAGTAACTCAAACAATAATATTTCTCCTTGGTTCAAACTCTTTCTATGGCAGATATGTTCCATTAGTAGCCAAAAAGCGCTTTCTACAGCCTTATATATAACATAATTCATTGCTTTTTGTTTCTGCCGGCGAGATAACTTTTGTGAAGTTTACCGAGCAAGTATTCATTTTAGATTTAGCTGGTGTTCATCACCTTAATCTAGACCACTTTGAATGTATGCTCAAAGATGAACTATTTTTCTAATTATGCGGATTGAAGTTTCCTCTGCTAGTACAAAACTATGTAATCCGTGGCTTGATTACAAACATTCTGATTCTCGAAATTATTCTAAAAGCTCCGATTATTTGAGTGTAAAGGATATTGTTCTAAAGTCTTACTTAACAATTTCAGCAAAATGTAAATGTATTAAAATTTCATTACCATTTAAACATTAAATTTAAATATTACAGTGAATGAATAGTAATCAAGTTTCGGATTTCATATTTGTGAATTTGTGAATTAATCATCAGAAGATTATCGAGAGTTGCTAATTAGTATTGTTGTGGAGAGAATAATACGTGGATACTGTCCAACGGCCACTCAAGAAGGGCAGCTATAGGAGTTCGATTTTATCAAGGAGATCTTTCTTACTAGGCTACATCTCTGATTCAGCCTACGGATCAGTTAATTGTAGTAAATTTTAGAAAAGTGATTTGAAATGTCTGAAGCTACCAGCGTGACTTTGAAAACATTTTGGAGGGAAGATATCGACTTCGTCGTCGCAATTAGAGCAATTATCAAAGTTAAGCAAGAAGTAGCGGTTACATTATTTAGCGGTTCAGGCATATGTTTCGCGTTGAATTAACAAGTGTTTATTTGGAATGGGTAGGGATACCGTTTCCTCTCTTTTCAATTAAATGCAAATTAATTTTTCTTCCCCACTTCTTAGGCTTCAAGAACCATTTCCTTCACCGTCTTGCCTATTTTTTCCTCTTCGTTTCTATTCGGAATAGGACCGAAGTTATCGTGGGTAATTAAACGAAGGCGGTGTGGAATTTAGTTGACACTCGGTCACCGTCTTCTTTGCGGAGGCGATGTTTTTTCATCTCCCACTCCTCTCTTAATGACGGCCCCGAGCCTATAAGCGACGTCTGAGAGAAATAATCAATCACGTGGCATCAAAGCGTGCCCGCCTCGACTTCCCTCTCAACCCTTTCCACCTGCTAATCCCCTCTCCTCTTTGCCCTGTCCACTTATCCTGCCTCCTCACACCATCCTAGTTAACTTTTCCTATATTATTTATATATGCCCTATTTCGCTCCAACTCCTTATTCTTACATTTATGTTCGAAATAGGGGCCTTAGAGACCGCAGGATTCGATTCTATTTCAAACCGGAATCGATTGTCTGGATTTCAGTGCAATGATTCAGTGCACTGATTCGAAAATTTCGATGTTACGACAAATCCATTATCACGGTATCAAACCGTTGTTATTTTTGTTGGAGTTACTGTTCCGCTTCAAATTCGCCGAATATCGGTTCCGTTCCGGTTTTCTCCGTAGGCCAACGAGCAACCGCTTCGAACCTGTTTTTTGGATTTCGGCGAAACTCGCGTTTAGAGGCTAACGGGAAGTTCGGGATTACCGATTTATGGGAATCTCCCTGTGCGCTATCACTAGAGAACAGTTTTTCGTACTCCTTTCTTATCTTCATCCAAGTTGTCTTCTTTCTTGATTATTCTGCCATTCATATATTATAAAGCAGTAGATTTCGACAACAGCCGTCGTGAAACAATATCATTTTTCTATCAACCTGTATAATTTCTCTGAATCGTAAATGAGGATACTTTGAAAAATGTATACGTTTCTAACTCTTCATTAATTTTATGTATACTATTTTAGGATGACATTCAAAATTTTGTTCATATAGGTGATTTTGCAAATTGTTCAGCTCCTTACCGTTTAATCACCATTAATGCCCGGCTCTATATATAATTTTTCTCCTCTCAATAATTAGTTCATGTCGCACTAGCTTAAAAGTGACTCGCTGGGAGAAAATGGTTGGGAAGCCCCAGCTCGAAGTTTTCATAAAGAATGGAATGGAACTCGGTATTATGAACTTTTTATGGTGTAAACATTTTGCTGTTTCTTTGCTCCTCTTCTTGTGTTTTTTCTATAACGCAGATTTTCTCCATAAACCTTAGATATAGGAGTTTTTCCAACAACACCTATCTTTGTGTTTTTAAATGTATTTATATCTATTTGTGTGCATAAGTTTTTATTTATCAACATGTCTGCCTATTAATTTATATCTACTGTTTGTACTAATTATCTTGTTTCTATATTTGCCGGATTTTTTGGATTTATTGATTTATTTTTCTAGATTTAAGTTATCTATAATCAATTATATCGACATCGGAAGGCGTGATTTCGTGGAAAGTCATTGCAGAATAAAAGAAACGTTGTACTTTTCCACAGGGATATTAATTTTGCTAACGGTTTCGTAAGCGTACTAACATCTTCAGGCCTGAAGATGTTAGTACGCTTACGAAACCGGTAACGTATTAGTCCCTGTAGAAAAGTACAAAGTTTCTTTTATTCTGTAATTAATTGTTTTTGGTTATTAATGTAACATTATGAACATGCAATATCTTCAGATGTTAAGTGGGGAGGAGGCCATTGTGGCTTAACCTCGCCGAAAGAGTAACTAATAACTGTAATAAATATAACAAATTTAATGGTTAAAAAAAGAGAAATAATAGACTTCGTGTTTTCCACACAATTTTATTAAGCGACCATGTTCTGCCTTCCAGCCATCAGCAGGTACTTACAAATACAAAGTCCATTGTTTCTCATTTATTAAATGGCGTTCCACGATGTAAGGTAGAATCGTATTGATTATAAAGGTAATGGTGTAAGTAGTCCATGGCTCACATAAGCTAAGATTTCAAAATCTAAACTACCACCGAAATAATTTATGAGAAAATGCCAACAGTGATTAGATTCTGGCTTCAATCGTCTATTTCATCCCTCCAGAAATCCGAGTGGAATAATCTCCTCGCAAAATCGCTCCGCCACCGCTAGGAAAACAAAGAAGCGATTGATGAGACGTCTTTTCCCGCGGAGGTGTCGGCGTAGAGAAGGGTTTTGGGCGGAGACAAATAAAAAGACAGCGGGGTCGAGAATTGGAATGGTTTTTAGAGAAGGGTCGAAACGCGTCGAGTGGAATAATTTACCTCTTTCCCACCTCAGCCTTCGACACCCATCCCCACACCGCCGCGGTCGTAAATTAAACAGCGGTTACACACGGAAAGTGCAGGTGTTGAATTGCTCTTCTCCACTCCTTCGCGCATTAAAGACCCGGCGGAGGGCGGGATGGGGAAAGAATGCAAGAGAGGGGCCCGGAAAAAATATTCAGAAGTTATGAATATGTAAGGGCGCCCGGCCAAGTCGGATGGAAGAAAAAATCCATTGTTTTCGAAGGCGGCGGAGGTGTAATGGGAACGGAGGGACATCTTCGACATTAGTGTCTATGTGGGAGTAGCGTTTAATTTATTCCTTTTGGCGTGTGGGCACTCCGCTTGCATGTAATAAAAAGGTCTATCGGTTCCTTTTTTGCGCCTTGATGACTTTCGGTCATAAGGTGTCGGAGGATGGAGGAAGTAAAAAGTGCGAAAGTATTCTTTCTTTCGCATCTCTTATCATTCTTTCTTCCTCGTGCGTTTATTATTCCGAAGCCCCCGAGCATTTCCTTTCCTTCTATGTCTTCCGTTGGATCCGTTATTACGCCGTTCTCCCTCCTCGGGAATTCTTTAATATGTGTCTTTTCCCCGTCTTATTGCATTCACCTCGGGGTCTCGATATTCCTCAGCTTTGTTCCGGATGCTCGTATCCCGTATTAACGCTTGCAGCGGGGAGGAGTTTGGATTATTCCAGGGTCTTAGGTGTTTTCAGGATTTACTGCTCATTCATTAGATACACTATTTATCAATTCGTTATCGCGCAAACTATTAGATTTAGGAGAGATATGAAGTAGCGTGAAACACGTAGCTGTGTAGAACGTCATCTTACATTTCTCTAAGTACGAGGGAAATGTATTACTTAATTTTACTTTTTATTACCTGCCTTATATCCAATTATTAAGTAAGTCTCAACGATTACCTTCAGGATGGTATCGGGATGCTTTCTCATGAGGACTTTCCCTCTTGTAGAATTCTGGTTCAGTGGAGAATGCAAACCAGTTCTCCCTCATTCTGGCTAGCAAGCCACATTCCCTTTCTTAAAGTTATTGGTTTGGATGAGGCTCATATCGGCCTCCGGGCTAAATACTATACGGACGGATCAGTATGCTTCGGTGCAGAAGCAGAAAGGGAATTATGTACGGAATGTTTTTCTGCTACAAGAACGCGATTTATCCATGTTAGATTCTTTAGAAGTTTTTTGTTATTTTCGGGATATTTAGGTTTAGAACAACTGTAGGATAACTAATTCTCATACGATATGCATCAAGGCGACTTTATCTGCTTTTTGTATTATTCATTCAACAGTGGAACCTCCGTATGAGCTTTCCTTCGAGTACCGGAGGCGTAATGGTTTATATTATTTTTGTACTTATAATTCGTATTCTTTAATAATCTTATTTCCTAAAATTGTGCACATATGTCTGTACATACATACATAGTACAAGATAAACAGATTTGTCTTTACTGCATCACGCATTTCTATTATCTATGTATGTTTAATTTGTGAGTACCTACCTATTTTGTCCAAATCGGAAAACTATTTTTTTTATTAAGTAGTAGTTTCATGCAGAATAATTTGTAGAAATATTTATTCCGTTGCAATGGTATATTTGCGTGTTATTCTAAAGATTTTATTGTAGAGATGCATTTTTTTCATTACCTTAAATAATTAACGGAGTTTAATGAAACATTTTATAAATGGATAGGAAAAAGAAACAATCTGTCTACGTCCACAAACTTTTTTAAATAAAAAAGTTTGTGGACGTAGACAGATTGTTTCCTTTTCCTATCTATTATGGAGAAGTTCCACCAAATATCGCCAGAAAGCATCAACTATTTTATAAATGAATTAAAAATCAAAGAAATTAATACATTTCTAATAGTAGCGATAATTTTACTTTCCAAAAATTCACCAGAAATGCTGTTGATTTTGTTTTTCATAGATAGAGGTTATATCAATATATATCCTTAAATTTCTTTAATACTATACGATGAGTAATAACAGTATTCAATTGCGTCAAGTTAACATTCACAGGAAAACGGGTAGGGGTGATTTTGCGCAAGTTGGTGCGCACCCAGGAAAAATCCCAAGGAAGAATGGACTTGAAAAAAGTGAAGAAATTTTCTTCCGTAAATAAACTAGCTCATCAAATATCTTTCTTTTAAATCCTCTAATGAGGTACTTGCTTAGATTCCTTGTGTTACTCACAGAACTCAGTGTATATTGTATTGAATTTCGTATCATCCATTCGTAAAACATTTTGTGAAACTTGTGGAAAACCTCCGGGAATTCTCGGATTCATACTACTTTTTCTATGTATGTACGTCGTCGGTTTTTTTAAACCCCTCGACATCGCCGACGTAGTCCGCTTAAGTGCTCCTCATGTACGTTAACATTAGGTTTCTTCGCATTCCCTACCTTCCCTTCACACACAAAGCAGTCTTTCACCGCACCATTCGGGATTTATATTTATTTTGCGCTCTCATTTTCGCCTCAGTGTCGATCCCTCTTTCATCTGTATCGACTCATTCCTTCCATCATTCTCTGTCCTCACTCGAGCACAACGAGAGAAAACAAAAGAAGAATATTGGGCGCTCTTTTCCCCTCTATTTTAACACGCCTCCTTTTGGCACCCCGGAGAACCCTTCCCTTTTCACTTCCCAATCCCTCAACCCCACTATCCCTCATACCCCTTATTCCTCATCCTCCCTATTCCTCATTTCTTCCCTATTCCTCATCCTTCACCTTTCTCTTTCGCCAAAGTCGTATAAAGGACTTTCGACACGCCTCCCTACCTTCCATTGTTCCAGCCATCGTTCGATATTCAGCAGGGACAGTTAGTGCTTCCAACCCTGACACCTTTGAGGTTATCTGCCCCCCATTCCTAGGGTCCCCTTTGATATTCCACTCCCCCACCTAACCCACCTCTCTCCGCAGACCGTGTTTTCTCTCGCCCTAATATAGCATGTCTTTTTTCCCTTCCGCCTCCCCGCCTTCTCGTAATTTATCCCGGTCTTATCTTCTTCTTCGTCATCGTGATTATGATCGCTCTTTGATCGCGTTGTCTCCGCCTTTTAATTAATTCCTCCTTTTCTTGTACTACCTTTTCCCTGCCTTCGCTCTCGAGCTCCGCCGCACTATTGGGCTCTCTTTATCTGTCTGTAAACGCTCGCCGCGACTAGTTCTACATCTTGTTACACAACTGTCCCGGGCGGCGTCTGACAGAAAGAATAGGGTTTCATTTTTTTTTCGTTATCTGCCAATATGATCGTTTTCTTTCGTGTTCCTTATCGCCGCATATTGTTCACCCTTAGGGGGTGGTTGACGAAATTTTTCACCTCACCTCACAACGTTGATTAAGGCAAACTACATTACTCCTCATTTTGCCTAGTAAGCATCATTTCCTCTTCAGGATCTTTGGTAGCTAAAGGTGCAGAGGTTGAAGATTTAACCATCCTCTCTGGCTGATACTTCATAGAGTATGGAAAGGGAATTAATTGTTTAAATTTACACTAGACAAGGTGTAATAAACATTTAGCTATTTATTATTTATGTAGCGTATGGCATCTAGGTCGTACGTTCGCATTTGTAAGACTGGGCAGGAATAAAATATGACATTTATCAACATAAAGCAGTATATTTGGTAACATAGAGGGTAACATCAATAGGTGGCTTAAAGGAGGGTACTTATTGGCATCGTTATTCCTTAGGGGGTAAAGAAAAGTGATTGTTTTCTTTACTGAGAATCAAGAACCAATTGATGTGCTGTCGAACCAGAAATTTCCGCTAAGAAACTGATTAAGTAAACTATGTACTGAATTAAAGTTGCAAAATATCCTTTTTGTAAATCTGAAATTGGATACGAAAAATCTTTACTGTAAACACCACCGTGAAGTTAACGGTAGTTAAAAGTTAATTAATTAGCTAGTTAGTTCAAATTTTCACGCTAAGAATCACAGGATACTTGTTTCAGGTGATTATAGAAGAAGAAAATTTGTTGCTAGTGAATAATTTTGTTGAAATCTCTCTTGAAGTTCGGAAAACAATTTGTTTTGAACTTATATTGATCGTTATAGGAAATGTAAGATCTATAGCGATAATCCCGATTCCCCCCTTTGAATACTCCAAAATCTACTTTCACATCTCAATACAAATTTTTCATTCCGTCAGCACAGTTTCCAAGAGTCCTGCAGGTACTAGGAATGACTCTGCTCTTATTCCATTCTTAATTTCGGATTAAAATTGAATCCCAAGAACCACTACGGTAGCCCTGAAAGTTTACCGGAAATTAAAAAAAGATCTTGTATGTTAAATAATGAATAACTGAAATGAAAAATGTCTGACGGGATTCGAACCCGGGTCTCTCAACTTTCGATTGGTTCATCTATCCATTGAAATCTCCGGTCAGATCATATAGATACCCATAGTTCGGGAGATTTTCCCTATGTACACACCTTACCTTCAAAGTCTACTCCAACCGTTTTCCTTATAAGGAGCAATAGTTGATATACGTAAATTTGTATTGAATAACTTAGCTTTCATTTGAAAATGTGTTATTTGTAAGAAAGATGTCTACATAAAAATGGCGTATTGCTGCACATAGAATATATTATATTACAATGGTTAAGACTTTTGTGTTAATGCAATTAGTATTGTACAAGGTATTGCATGATTTATAAGGGTAGTATTGTGGTTTTGTAATCAATGACGTTGCCACTGTAACAAGTTAATACCTAATGATAATAATAATAAATAGCTTGGAGAGCAATATCATTAAGACAGCACGAAAGGCAAACTTGTCACATCGTGCGTAAATTTTTCAATTACACTGGAAAACCAAGAATCGAATGGGTTAGGGTGAATTTCATACTCATGAATAGACAGGTGAAATTATTCCAGCGGAAACGATGAGAAACTACAACTAAAACAATAATAATAATACCGATAATAATAATAATAATAAAGCGTCTTTATTTCAGGGCGCATTGGGAATTCTTACATCTAGCTCTGAATATAATAATAAAAGACTTACTTCAAGAAAGTCTTTCTTGTTCGTTACCTCTTCTTCATATTCTTCTATGGTAGGCCTAAAACCTGTTCTAATTTGGATTTGCCTTCAGTTCGGATCGAGTTTGTCCTTCCACATCCATAGTTTCTTCCTTTGTAGTCCACATTCATTTATAATGTACACATTGCACAGTTTTTTGATGTTTTCACCTCTCTCCATCAGGTTTTCTTCTGTGATTTGCATAGCATTTTAATTTCCGCTTCTTGCGTTATAAAGCTCGTTGTTAATGAAAAGTTAATTGCCTCAGATAGTCCATAGGGTAACCTGAAGAGTCATTATGTGTTCGGCGCAGTAAAAATTAACCCCCGATAGGGATTTAAGTCGGCGGTTTTATCGATCGTTAATCCCCCTCTTGGCCATTGTCGCCGCGTAGTTGGTTATCACGCCGAGGCTTTTTCTTCTCACGAGTGATTAAAGGGTTGCTCCGGACAGGTGTGTTTACCTCCCATCATTTCCCATTCTTCATTAATTTTCGTCCGCCTCAATGGGAGTTCCTTGCTTTAAGGCTTTATTCTCCCGCGATTAAATATTTGGAAAGTCCGCGGAGTTTTTATCCTTAAAATAATGACGCTTCGGCACGAAACGTATTGTGTGCCGCGCGATTCTGGAAAAAGAAGGTGTAATTTTCCTTGCCCGGCTTCGTTTAGCGACAAAGGGAGCTCTTATTAATAACTTTTTGATTCATGCCACGCAGACGCTCGCTATTAATTTTCGGGATTTTTCGCTTTATTAGGGCATTGAGGATCTCATGCGCCGTGCTAGATCTTTTTTCTGCCGTAGATTATTGCTTCTCATCCTATATTTCAGCCGCTATTCGTTCATTACATTTGGTTATTCGGGGGTGAAAATTTTAGAAACTTTCGTGACCGCGCGGATTTAAAAAAGAAGCTTTTTTCGAAGGGATGAGTAAGGACGGTGACTCATCCAATATTTCGAAAACTTTTGTCGACTTGTCTTTGGAGAGCAAACGCAGAACATCGCGTCATCATTTGTGTATCATCTTCATAATCATTTGTATATTTCCCCCATTTACGTTCCGATCGTACTTTACGTCCGCAATCCTGGATATCAGTTTGTATCTAGCATAATATACGCAAAAACACATTTTAGCGTTTTCTAAAAGTTTTAAAACTATGTGGAACGCTGTCCATTTTTCCAATAGTCCTTGGTACGGGTTTTTTAAAGAATTCTGTCTTTATCGATTTTAACTAAGTTAGGTTTGATCTCGCAATATAATTTATCTCGCAGTTTGGTAATACTCCATATTACGCGCTATAATTTCTGTCGTATAATCTCTATGCTACTTACTATTAGTGCTTACTTATAGTACTTAAGTAGCTGTTACTTATAGTACTAATTTTGCTACCATCCTTCTCTTTCTGCTCAAAATATCTATTGGCGGTATTCTTTCAGATTTTAGAATATCTGTTATTATAATAGAATAATATGTTATATTATAATTAGCGTATGGCATCTANTCTCTAATCCTTCTTATTTTTATGTAATTTCATTTCTTAGTCCTTGACTTAAGCCATGTTTAATGAGAAACTTGGTGGTTCAGTTAGTTTCATCGCTCTGTGCTCCGTTTCATTTAGCTGATTTTAATTTACCTTATTATTAGAGATTAATCATCTGTCATTCACTCTGAGTGAATCATACAAGACCGAGATCAGGTGAAGCGGAGCAGCTAAAGTCGTAAGCAATCCGTGAAGTATTCAGTCTAAAATTCAGGAACACTTGAAGTAATGGCAGCGCACGTTTATTATTAACTTGGTCAATCCCCGAAAATATAATTAAATGCTTCCATAAGAGATATCAGTAATTTTTTGGTGGAAATCACGTTATGAATTTCATCATTAGTTTTTTAGAGAAATGGATGATAAATCTGCTTTGAACTGCTCATCGGTAATTAAAATCGTCAGCGGCATCGTTTTAAAATAAATTGATACATAGAATGGTCAGATTTGTTTGCATTCAAACTTCCGACCGTAATACTATGCAACTTTGAAACTATAAAAAATCTTATCTTTATTCAATAGGAGGGTGTGAATAGTAAGGTAGCCCATGCGATATTCTGTATGCCGATAGCCCTAATAATAGTAAATAGTGAGAGTAAGAAAGAAGTGAAGGTAACTAGACTGCAATTTCACGAACAGAAAGTTTTCTGCGTTTTTACTATTCTGTGAAACACTCTCGTTACTCAGTTTTCATTTCTCTTGATATCATGACATCAAATCCAGTTTATCCTAGGAGACAACAAAGCCTCAATACCTAGAGTTTTAATCTTTTTAAAAAGACCGGGGTTGTCAGGAAGCTTTTAAATAAGAAATAGAGAGAGACAGAGATATCTCTCTCATTATATAAAGATATTTATATCTTTTGAATTTTTTATCTATAGGTTTAAGGGAAGGTGTACTACTTTGCACGATGAAGATCACGAAGGAATAACAAGTGTCAAAAATAGCGACATGACTGGGACTCGAACCACTCTCCAGGAAACTCTCTCTATCCCACTTTCCGGGCAGTTATTCTAGCTACTGAACTGCCATGCCGCGTCTCCGCGTCTGTTTTATCTATATTTATTTATTCAATTTTAATCCATCTGTTGCATTTTATACTGTAGAAGACAAATTGTGATAGATTAAACCAATTTGGGAATAAGTGCAAAATACCCAAGTGGTCGAGGCACCTAAATTCCAATGCTCCTACTACGCAGTTTTATAGGTTTAAAAACACTCCATCTGCCATATGTCTACTGGCGGAACTCGCGTTAAGATAAACGGAAAGCTCCCGATTGCCAATTTCTGAGAATCCCAGTTTATCCTACGTCCTTTTCATAAAGGTTATTTTTTAAACTAGTTTCTTTTACTACTTAATAAGGAAAATGTAAAATTAAGTGAATGATATTGATTGGAAGATACCTTTTATGAGAAGGAAACTCTGCTAGATGTATAGCTTAAGAATGCAGACTGAATGCGTTGCAGCCAAAGGCGCCGAATGGCGTCACAATGTGCGTTTGCTTAGCATAATCATCCCTTGTGTTCCGCTCGCAACAATTTTCGTCCCTCGCATTTCTACCTGCGTGACATTCCTCCATTCCCATCCACACCTTATACAATATAGTGATTAATATCACCTCTGTATATCTCTCCTAAACGCGATAACCATCTTCAAGGGAGGATGCTCTCAGTTCCGACAACCGTACCAATCGCCCCCGTACATCCCCTCCACTTCACCATCTCCTTCGTGTTCCTTTAGAGGCGCATGACGGTTCCAGAGTAATTATTGTCTCCAAGTGCTAAAAGGAAATTTCTATTTATCTCACCTGTGCGATTTTAAGTGGGTGAACTTTTTATAATCGTATAAATACATACGAATCAGACTTTTGCTTTCGGGCTAAATCTCGCAAACCTCATCAGCTATTAACAGTTTGTAAACTTAAGATTTGTTGTTGAAGATAGTCTTCTCGGGCTGCTAACCGGGTGGCTTCTCGGTGGAATACCGACGTTAAGATTTGCTGTAAGTGAAACAAATAATTCAAATTTAATTTAAACTTTCCAAGGTATACATTGCAAGGGCGACCGGTTTCTATTCGTCCGGGGCTTTGGATAATCGAAAACTCGGATAATACAGGAGTGTCGTCTTGCGTACGTAAATTATGAAATAAACACGCTATTTTCCTGTATTTCCGTAGTACGACGTGTATTTACAATAAGTAAAAATTTTAACATAAATACTCTTTTTAATCAAATTTCCTTCGTAATATATTCACCAATCGTCCAGATGCAGTTCTCACTACTTCTCTCCGATTATCTTCGGATATATATATTCTTTCCGAAGGTAATCGGAGTCCGAATCCGAGGATAATCCGAAGATAATGTCGCTATTTTTCACACTTGTTATTCCTTGGGATTTAGCCGCACAAATTCAATGTGCAAAATGTAACACCTTTACCTAAGTCCTTGATATGCTGCAGTTACAGCAAAAGTAATTTAAGATGTGTTACGGTAAATTTGTATGAGTGAAAAGGCAAATAACAAAATTGAGAACATCGGATAATACGGAACCTCGGTCGAGACTACTCTACTAGGAGAAGGAGGAATAGTACTAAGTCGGCAGGGGCTGCCGTGTGGCTGGAAACCAAAGGATAACAAAAGCATAACACACTGCCCTCGCAACTTCCGTTGTTTCCTCTATAAACCTAACACTTTCTAATGTAAGGATAAATAGAAGTGAAAATTAGTGACATGACTGGGAATCGAACGCAAATCTCTCACTTTACGGGTATGTAATTCTTTCCCGGATTTAACACTTCCTCGCTAATCATTGTACTTCCTTTATCTGCGAACTATTTCGGAAATAGTCACAGATTGAATCTACTAGATCAACTGGAAATTATACTGCATTCAGAAACCCTATATTTTTCCTATCCTATGAACATGCATTTCTCCTCCTGCTCTGCTAACTGTTTCATCCATTACATACTTTCATAGCTTCAAACCTTCATGACGTAGGCCTTCGTTTCCCAACATCTACTCTTTTCTTCTCATAATGAGTTGATTCGATTTCATAAGGTGGTGACCTTAACTTACGTTCTATAACTTTCACCCTAAATCATATCTAGCTGTATCTAGCTTTTCTTATTGGTTATTAACTGTATCTGTTTATAATAAACTGCCATTGTTTCGAATTTTAATTATTTCTAATTATGTCCCCCCTCTACCCTACTCCTAAATTTCCTTGTTTCCTGCATCAGTCAAACACTTCCAGGTTTTCTTGATCTGAAAATGAGTTTAATCAGTCTTAAAGAGTCTCTATTTTAATTTATATTTATTGAAGGTTAAAGTTAAATTCATTTGTTGTTTCACTCCTAAAAACTTCTCCCTACTTCTTCTAGAACCTACATAAAGTCACTGCCGCCTTTGTAATTGTGTTTATTAGAAATATATTGTTTAGAGATAGGCCAACCGCTTTCGATATCTGCTGTTTTCTATTGCTTTGGTCACTTGAGGCATTCATACTATCATTAGTAGTGGGCATAGACGTGATGAATAATACAAAGGAATTCAATGTTTTACTCAAAAAATTGAACATTCGCGAAGTCTCATTTTGTATCCAACTATCAATCTATAGGAAGGAGGATTACGTGAAATTTCCTCATAGGAATTGGCTCCTGGTTAGCACGGATTCTGTTAAAAGGCCGTAACAAGATCGTGGTTCTCGGATTCTACGCCTGATTATCTTTTTGATTTTCCTGATAGTATATTTGAAAAATCATTTTATATAATTACGTGATAATCATGATTCTTTTTCCATGCCGTTCCAAGGCATGAATATCCGGATCTTTTCGTGGTCGATGCTCTTCGTATTCATAAATTCGCATTTACAATCCCTCCGAATTAATTGGCGCGCGCTGGTTGCCCTTTTTACCTCCCTCACACCTGACCCAGCAACCAGTGGATTTTTTTCGAGGCAATAAACTTGTCGCCTTTAGACGCGGCCGATGGTGAAAAGAAAAAAGCGACCGCTCTCATTTCTTTTTAACTACGACGTGAGAAAGTTAGATTATTTGGAGAGGTTAGTCTTTCCCGATGAGACTCTTAATGAACGGTTTTAAAGGCGCGATTGTTTTGTTTCCGTTCCCCGCTTCGCTTTTTTTCTCCTCCTCGGCGTCGCGTTTGGAGCTTTGATTTATCGCCCGTTTGTAATCGAATGCACTGATAAAGCCTTGTTATTATCAGCTGCTTAATAATCTTCGGGCGGTGATTATGAACTGTAAATCAATAGCGATTTTTTATGCCTCGCTGCCAATAAGCTTTATTTAAGCTGTCGCGTCAGGCGACGCTGGCTTAAATTATGCCCTTCGATACAGTCTTCGGATACATTTTTTTCGCTCGCTAATGCGCGGTGTTGTTTTTTTGTTCGCCTTTGACTCGTTAAGTTCATTTTACTCGTTGGTTTATTTGCGGTTCGGTAAGAATTTTTTGAGCTCATGCATCTTTAAGGATTAAAGAAAACATTATTTTACTCTAGGGGAGTGGTGGGCTCCGGTGTATTAACGTATATTATTCTGTGAATAATTTTCACTATGAATAGTCAGCCTAGGGGTGATTTCAAAATTTACACCGGCGTTGTAAAGGCGCTCGTCGTACGAGTAGTGGGTTTGATTTCCGATAGAGATTGATAACTGGTAACTTAGCACCGGTGAAGATTTAGAGATCTAGCGGAACCATTGCGTTTTTGCATTGCGAAAAGCCGGTAAGGTGGTTAAGTTTCATCTGCTTTAAATGCAAGTAAGGTAGCCCGAAGTCATAAATAGGTTATTTCTCTACAGCGGGTACGGATTTAAGCTTTCAGAAGCCCTAGGCGCAAAGGTCAGATTGAGGCCCCCACTAGGAATTTCGCGAAAAAATTCGAATTTTTTCATATAATACACAAATATACATCTCATAATAATCTCAGTTGCTTTATTACGGCAAGAAGGAAAAAGTTTTGAATTACAGTACTAAATATTTCTATAATTCACAATGAATGTTGGATAGGCATTTTTACATTACATAGTGACGTAAGAAATGATATATATTCTTTAAACTGTAGACTTACCTCAAGAAATAAAATTCTTTTTACAGCAGAAAACCAGAACAATTTTCATTGAGAATTTATTACTACAGTGTTATTGAGGTCCTTATGTGGATGAGGTTCTCAGCCAGGGTTTCATTATAACGCCTAATTATTTCCTAATTCCTAATTATAGTGCCTAATCATATCCGACCTAAGGATACTAAGGGTCATATTTAACACTAGTTTACCTTTTTAGTCATGAAGGTTAAATCACTAAAAAAATGAATGTGATAATTATTGTATAATTATTTTTATGTTTGACTTATAATTCTATTTAATACTATCCTGGGTGTCTGGTAAATTAGTAATGTTATCAGCAATAATGGTTGGGTTTTCAACCTCTCCGTTTTAAGCTGCGGAAAGCAAAGCTGAGAAAATGAGGTGAGATGAGAAGTAAGGAAGGTTGTCTCTGCTAACCTCACTGCGCCAGAACGCTTAGACTGGAAAAAGCCTGCGTAAATGCAGCACTTTGATCCAATAAATAATGCTTTTGACGGCATTTAATAAGGCGTAACTTAAGAGAAAGCCATTATTCAGCATTATTTATATCACATTAGCTTTTATTATACAATCATTTGCGAAATTAAGACAAAAGTACGCCAAAGGAGTCTATGGTTAATGGTTTTTTATCCTATACCAATGGATTAACTAAAAATATTCCATCCTTTAAGAAATGGTATATCGTATACTATAACTTACTATGCTATACTTGGAACTAAATAGGAGTCAAATAAGTAAAGAAACATAACGATAAACAGAAGTGAAAAGTAGCGATGCGACTGGGACTCGAACCCAGGCCTTTCCCTTTCTAGGCAGGTTTTGTAACCACTAAACTGCGATGACGCTTCTATTCGACTCTGTTCTCAGGGTGCTTTGGGAACAAGGTAACATAGAGGCATCGATCAGCATCACCACTAGGGGTGCTCATCGTGGCTGCCGGTCACAAAGTGACGTTTTTTGTTATTTCCCCTATGTTCCTATTTTTCACTTCTGTTTATCCTTGGGTTTTAAGGCGTATCCCTGCTTTTGCAATGCTGAACACCTATCTCGCAACCCTGAAGCAATTTGGTATTATATTGCCGTAGTGGTAATCTGGTATATATATCGATGTTGGTTACTGGAAATAACTAAGAACAGAGGGGAATGGAAACATGATCAGTAGAGGATATAATGGTGGCGGTGTGATACTAACGAATGGTTTGTAAGTATTAATAATTGCAATAAAAACCTTGCCTGTTTTAGGGGAATTTAGGACTGAGTAGACCCATAAGTTCATACCATGTAGAGTATAATACAAATTAATGTAGTTAAATCAACAGTCTAACTGGAGACCATCGCAATGAGGAAACCATCATTTCATCAACCATCAACAACTTTTCATTCGGAAAGGTTAGTAAATTAAGAATAACTAATAACGAAAATCGAATTGACTCTGTGACGCGAGGATCAAAGGATTTCGAACGATCACGTCCTGTATTCGAATCACGTGACATCACCGTCTTAAGAATGGAGACTTGTGACCGCTAAAGAGACTTAAGAATTTCCAGAAATAAGAGACATAAAGGAGATCTATCGAGCAGGGTAGATTTATTATTCTTTTTTCCGCCAGTCCACCTTTTCGACTTTCCGCTCCATTTTAAGCCGAAAAGGTTACCACCATAAATCCATCCATTACATTCAAGCGTATCAGGTTCCCTCCCCCGCACCTCGATTCTTATTTGTTTCCCTCCTCTCTCGACGACAATTTCCGAGTTTTAACCGCCCCCTTTTCTTTCAGCAGCGGTAAATGAAATGGAAGAATGAAAAACTAAACTCGAAAAAGTGGCGGGTATTCATACAAATGGTCTTGCCTTTTGAAGGGTTGGGTTCAGTTGTTAAGAGAGCAGAGAAACATGCCGAAGAAAGGGGGGTGGGTGTATAGGGGGAAGAGAAGCAGGAAAATTAATGATGGAACTCACCCTTTAAGAGCGAGGAGATTTTCCGATCCACGGATTCCAAAAAACATTTCGGATTTAACCGCGAATTAAAACATTTGCCGCGGGATCCGGCTACATTCAGGTGAAAACAATAGCGAATGAAGGGAATTCAATGAGGAGTTTCTTTTGGAAATAACAGTATCTTTTAGTTGATAGAATGCGTATGCATATATGGCGTCCCCTTTTGATAAGCACGCGTTTTGGAAATAATTAACGCTTCTTTCTCTCAAAATCGGTGTTATAATGCATTCTTAGAATCGACTTCAATTAATATTCATTTTATGAACCTAAAACTATAGTTGTAAGTTGAAATTATAATTGTAAGTTGGAGTTAAAGTGAAGAGTAGTTAATCTCCTATATGATGGATTATCATGGATTTAACTGTAATTTTCGTTTTATCTCTAATAAACAAATATAATGCCGGGCCCTAAAGTGGACATCAGCTGAAGTCCATTTTAAGTGTATATTATAATACCGGGCCTTAGGTACGATTAACTTATGAAACTAAGAATCAGTATTGTACAATTTCAGTGGCCTTTGTCAAAATTTGCAGAGGTAGTTTCTTTTGATTACGTCTTCCCCAAATGTATCGAAATTAATATAATTATTTTACAAAAGATTTCACTTTATAAGTCCATCGGTAAATGCGTCAGTTTTGAAGCCTCAATCAGACACATAATTATCGACCCATTTTATTCTGAGTAGAAACCGCTCTTGAATATTAATAAGCTAAACTCGTGGATTAAACTTTGTGCCATACAGAGTAATATAAGCATTTAAGAGATCTGTCGTTTCAAATTACTCTTGATTGAAAAATTTCTCTTCAGTAGCTCTCGATATAATGGGACTGTCTTCGATGTTCCACGTCCAGTGTGCCAGGTAAAGCGTGTATTTGCTCCTTTCTGGAATAATGGTATTGACTCAGGAATGTCTTTCTATAGTAAATGAAGAATAACTCGCATGATGGGGCCCTTTATTGGGAAAACATCAAATTGATTAGACAGCCTCTAGTTTCTTCCTCTAATGCTTTCCTTTATCGAATCGGTTTGGATGGACGTTTTCTTCTGTCCACCAAAGAAGACAGACGCTTCCAAAAGCTCCTCATTACCAATTCCTCCACCGAATCTATACCGATTCATTTTCTCATCCATTCGAAAAGTAGAATTCTCTCATCCCCCGCACATTCGTCGACAAGGCGGAAGAAATTTCATTCCGCCCCTTATCAAATTTGTACGACCGGGAGAAAAAATAATCCACCGCCTCCGCTCTTTTATCCCGCGCTAAACAAAACACTCGCGCTCAGCGCCCAGAACGAGGTAATACAAATGATTCGTCATCGCGGAATTGAAACCATCCAAAAAAGAGCTTTTTTCTCTCCCGTCGGATAGGAAGTGTCGCCCTCTCTTGACAGATAATGGAGGCGAGATAAAAAGAAGTCGGAGTAGTAATTTTTTCCCCGCGCTCCTTTTCTCCTCGCCTTTCGGCAATAATTTATTCGGATTGATTATTTACATTCTCTTGTTTTCCTCCGGCCAGCAGACAAGCCGGTAAAGGCCACTGGGCTTTTGGTCTCCTTGTGTGACCTTTACACTTCCGGTTACCCTCCCCCACTTACGCTACCTTTTCAATGCTGTTTCCCTCCCCCTCGTGTTCTTTTGGCTCCGCAGCAGAATAAAAAATTCTTTTCCCGTCGCAAGGGCAATGACGATTCCTCTTCACCTTTTCCACGTTCCGTATTGTATTTTTACGGGTTTCGAAAACCAATGTCATTTCGCTTTTTCAAATTCTTCGGGAGTCGAACACGGGTACGTGTGTACAAGAGGTCCCCAAGCCGTGCCGCATGCCCTTTTACCAATTTTTGGCGTCCCTTGCTTCCGCAATATTGAACCTCGTTAGTGTTTTTCAAGCGGTGGCTGCTTGTCTCACACCTCATCTTGATTGGTAAGCCTCACTAACTCTCCAGGGCTTTATGTAGCTTTCGGTGGAGGGTTTGTGGCTCAAGCTGAAAGCTTCTGGGCTGAGAACTGCTAAAAACAAAACGCATTTCCTGTGCGATGGTTTACTTCTGTTTACTATCTGGAACGGGGAAACCTTTTTTTGACTGAAATGCACTTACAAGAATACGTCGCATTGTAGCTTTTTTTACCAAGATTAATGGAAATGAAGGTAAAACTGAAAAAATCGATAAAAAGGAGAGGAAATTTAATCATTAATCACACGATACGATAACTTACTAGAAATGGTATAGGAAGGAATGGTCGAAGGAAAAAGTTATTGAAGATCTAGGTTGATTTACTAGAAAAGATGATTATGTTAGAGTTTGGAATTCTAAGGGCATAAAGTGATTGAAAGGGTAAAGGTAGTTAAATACAGACTCCCCACGACCCAATCTTCGGACCGGTAATCATATAGGATGTCCATTTTTAAATGTTATATAGTTATCATAAGTAAGTAGCGAGTAAAATGTCAGGTTACTTAGATTATAAATGATTTTCTTCAGTACGCGAAATTTTTCCAACTGAAATACAGACTCCCCACGACCAAATCCTCAGACCGGTAATCATTTAGGATGTCCATTTTTAAATGTTATATAGTTATCAAAAGTAAGTAGCGAGTAAAATGTCAGTTCACTTAGATCATAAATGATTTTCTTCAGTACGCGAAATTTTTCCAACTGATACTGTGACTCACTAAAAACAAATCTTTAAATAGTTTGGATTAGTTTAACATTCATTCCCAGATGTTCGTGAGAGATTTCTGCTAATCATAATTTTCAACCTGGCTAATCCAGGAATTAAGTAGATACTTAAATATATTACCTAACAATGAAATGATTAAGCCTCTTTATGAATGAAAATCTTCGCATTCCCGTAAATGTAAAACTTATGAATTTAACTACTGTCGTATTTTTAATATGGATAATCGATTTTGCAGATCGATAAAAACTAAACTATGGGTAACTATAAACAAGAGTAACTTGGAGTAAGAACTTTAGTAACAATAGTAACCGCGTACTTGTTTTTCTAGCTAAATTAGAAAAAACGTTGCACCAAATTTTAGCATATTTCATCTTACGGTTAACCATTTAATGGGAACCTTTTGATTAAATTAGATATTTGATAGCGAGAATATGCTCGCAAAGATACGCGGAATAAGCCGACGAGGTCACCAGAGGAACTCCCCAGCGCACCCGAGTGACGCTCAGTGAAAAATATCAATTCGTATTAAATCAATTGCTTAGTTGTAGTTGTCATAAGACATACCTCGTGAAAACTCCTTACAAGAGCTTTATAGCGAGACCAATTTTGCAATTTTACGTCCATCCATTATTGAAAAAAGATGTTTTACAAAGTTTATTCAAAAAACTTTTACGGAGTTAATCTAAANGTGCACATTTTTTTGCATTATATGGTTAAACGAATGATGGTATATGCTAAAATTTCATGTAATTTGTTTTTCTATCCCTTGTATAGTGTTTCTTCAACTCCAAACACGAATATCCATTTTTTTTAATCCTACACTTATCTCTAATGGCAAATATAATTTACCTACTCTTAGGGCGGTATGATTAATTCCTATATCTACTTTTCAGATTTCATATTCTTCTAGCTATATAAACAGAATATAGTTGGAAATGGTGATGTTGGGAGCATGTGTGGAGAAATTGGACAGACTTGGTTGATGATGAAATGGTATAAAAAGAATGAAAGAAAGAGAGAAAATTTGAAAGAGTTGTTAAAATGGTTCGGAGATTCGGGGAGGATGGATGGAAGGTGAAAAGCGATATGATACATGATAAAGGGTGTGTGTGGACCGAGAAGCTGAGGAATGGTGAATGTAATGAATGAGATGCTGAAGAAAAAGAATGAACGAAGTCTGAGGCGAAGGAAAAGTATGAAAATTAGTGTGAAAATGTCTGAAGAGAAGAGCAAATGATTGGGAGGTTTGGAGTAGTAATGCGAAAAAGAATTATCAGCTGGCTAATCCCGAAAGCGAACGAAATCAGTGTTATTCCTCGTTCGCGTTAATTTGGCCGATACTCAGTATTCTACGCGAATATTCTCGAATATATACACGCGAACAGCATTCACGGTTCAGTGCTCGATTCATCTTGGCGGGGAATTACCCCTCTAAAGTTCTTCCTCCTCTACTGATTTCCCCTCTCTCGAACTTTCATCGGCCAAGTTAACGCAAACGAGGAATACGTTTGATTGAACTGTATGAAGTCTATGAATGTACACTCTTAATTTAATGAAAACATTCATATGCGTGATTGGAAGTGGGTGCATCAGTTCAAAGGAAATTAGATCTTCAAATTCACCGCATATGATCGAACTATGTTCTTGAAAGTTCATATTTTTTGCCACATTTGTGATCATTTTTGATGTATAATCAATCATTTAATCCGTCACAAAACTCGCTATGCACTGTATAGTTTTACAGAAATGCGACATGCTCGGATCAGATCGAAACTGATTGTAACTTTGTGTCGAAACATGTCGCTACTAATAAAATTCTTTGGAACCATATTTTTTCACGATCCTATTTTTTTATATTTTCCTATTTTTTGAGATATTCCCGAGGATGTATGTAAAAAGTCTGCTAGGACCGGGACCGGGATTCGAACCCAGGCCTACCAGTTTCCGAGCGAATGCTCTGACGATTGAGCTTTCTTGCCCGAAATTCTTTTGTAACGCCGTCTTTATTCCTCTTGTATTGAGATTTTATCTCACTTGGCTTAATTAAAGTCGATGAAAATTCCATTAAATTTTATTGCTTATTTTGCTTTTTCGATAAACATTATTGTTAAATGGAGCATATCTATGTATGTACCTTATACTGAAGTTGTACCCTATATTATCCTAAGGATCGGCACTTGTAGAAGCCTTTCAACAATTGTTTCCGAAGATTAAGTAAGATACGTTCAAACTAATAACATTGGCTATCCTCAAAATTTGGATACGGTTTTTTCTCTATAATTCTTACCATTTTTATGTATTCGCATTAAATTAGAAAATTTACTATTTTATTCTATAGGATGGTGAGAAAGATTTAGGGTAAACTTTACACGATGCACATCTGGAAAATCTAAGGAATAAACAAAAGTGAGAAAGTAATACTTGACAGGGACTCGAACCAAGAGTTTCTGTCCTCTTGGTGGATGCCCATGTCGATTGAGCTACCGCGGAGAGCAATCTGACTTCCGTTTTGAGAAAGCGGTAAGGCTAAAAGAACGGTGGGTCTGACTCAGATCCAACATACACCGCCACAATCCTCATAGCGGAAACCGGAAAGACCCGGAAGTAGGATACTTGGGTTCGAGTCTCATTCAGTTATGATTTATCAATTCCGTTTATTCAGGCAAGAGAAACATCTTTTATATTTCCATAAAAAATGTTTATCGACTACCAGTTTCGACCTTAGGTATACATATTAGAAAAAATAATAAAAGTTCAGTAAAAGGTCCTTTTTATTCCGGTGTCTCATCATCGATCTTTGGATATCCTGATTGAATGTAATTATTTTTATATACCTACTAAACGAAAGATTTTCGTTACTCCTCATGCGTTATTTATTCTACTGTAGTTTTATTTTTATCTGTTTAAACACCTCTATTTTTGGTTTAGCTCTTACTGTTGGCTTTGTAACTCTAATGTGCATTCCTGAGCTCACCCATCGCCCCTCGAGGTAAATTTCATTATTGGAGAGCTATGCGCAGTATCGAAGTTGAGAAATGGAAGCCATTTCTTAACGCCTGGGGGAATTCACTTAGAGGGAAGAATATGGAGACAAGAGGGGACTACTTGGCGAATTTAGGAAGTCTTTGGGGCAGAAAGAATCTGAAAGATCAAGAAACAGAATACCCAATAAGTTTCTCCTACAGGCTTCCAACCTAAATTTGTATTATTTAAATTTTAGTATCGACTGCAATCGAAGAGGTGTCATACTAAAACATCGCATTTCAAACGGAACATATTAGTCGTGTACCTAAGAAACATATGCTGAGTACAAAACCGCGCCGTCCTATTGGTGGAAGGGGTGCATAGCACCCGGGCGGTGGCATCTTGGAGGCGGCAACAGAAGCATAGCCAACCATTATTATTATTACAACCACATTATTTGTTCTTTTCTGTGTGATAGACACGTCTTATCTAGGAAAGATTATAATGTGTAATTAAAGATTGGCAAACGCTTAGAGGAAAGAATNATTCACACGAGTTTTGATTAGTTGCGGCAGAATAAATCTTACAGGTTTAACGCAACGGAAATAAAAGTAGTCGACTCGGTTGAATATCTCGGGATCACTCTTACGAATAACCTTTTCTGTGTGATAGACACGTCTTATCTAGGAAAGATTATAATGTGTAATTAAAGATTGGCAAACGCTTAGAGGAAAGAATGAATTACGGTTAACTCAAGACGAAAAAGTAATACCAGTATTTCTGCCGTGGATTTAATCGAGGAATTGGAATCCATGAAAGATTTACTGGTACCGAGAATAAATCCTGTTCAGGTTTTGGAATATATATTTTCTAAAGATTTGATCGGAATCTTTCCTAATTAGCAAATAGCTTTGCGTGTTTTATTGACACTTCCTGAGGCTATTAACTCATAATGAAAATTCATTATGTCGGGACACGGGATATGCATAACTTATTGTTAGTGATGTTTTGTCACCAATGTACGCTGGGAAATGGTCATTGCCCATTAGTATACTTATTGATTTCCAGTTTATTTATACCTTTAGATGCCAATGGATTCAGATATATTTACTGACTTTTGACAAAAGTGTAATTCATTCCGTCAAATCATATAATTTAAATATATACTACAAACATTAAAATATTTTCGAACAGATATTAAACCAAAAATGCGTTATTTTCTTTAAATGTAGTTTTCACAACATAATCGATGGAATTTTAATGTAATAGCTTCACTGCAAATTTTTAATCTTATATATTACTTTTATAAATTATTTCTACAATTCTCTTATATTTAAAACCCAAAGATTTTGCATTTTTTTCGATTTTTGGGAGTGAAGCAAATATTTCATTAGTCACTTTAATAATGCTGGCTTCTATAGCTTTTTTATGGAGATAGTCGTTGGCTTATAGCGTTCGTATTGAATCTTTACGCACGTTTACCCCGTGTTTTTAATATAATATTAAATCAGTTGGAATACTTTCTATCCAATTATCTTACGTTATTAAGGGTCACAGACAGTTAAAATGATTTAAACATTTTCGTACAAACATTCAATTGAAAGTTCGTTATTTTTCTTATAGTTAGATTTATTAATTTATTAAATTTTGGTTTTAATTTTAACGTAATAATTTACTGTATTTTTTAACATTGTACTTGTAATTTTTATTTTTCTCTAAATTTTATCTACCATAAGTTTCCGCAATTTCGTCACCAATTCGAAAAGATTCACCAATTTCACCAATTCAAAATATCCTTCTTGTTTTAGTTTCTCCATCAACCGGTATAAAAGCAGCGTGTAAAAACTTCTTAAGATCGTCCAAAACGAAAGCTTTATTCGCAATGGGAATTTCCTCCTTTTTCCTAGCGAGGTGCTTACCATTCCTTTTTTCTCATCGGCATCCACGAGGAAGTATATTCTTCGTAGCATTGACTAGGAAAGAATGCCAAACAAGCTCATTTCTCCTCCTCCGTTGTCCCATTCCATATTCTCCGCAGAGCGATCTCCCCTTCGCATTTTCAACTCGAATGAGAATAGAACGAATCGTTGAGGCGTGAATATGCCGCCAGGGGGATAGAAGACGGTGGCGAGGGAACTCAAGAGACAAAAGGATGATGGAGCTCTCACCTTCCCGCGCGAATATATTTCCCGAGAAAACGCCTTTCGAATGACGTTTCCTCATGGGATTAATCCATCAATTACTTAGCCTGACTGGTGAGGCTCTGAGCCCGCTTGCTGACACTCGCTCCTTCGGTAACGTACAACGCGGTGGCATTTGCCAAATCTCGTGTTTCCCGCTACAGTGCTTTTGTCAGGGGCGTTAACCAAGAATCATGAGAGTTTTATATCCGGGTGCGTTTTATATACGTTCGACTCTGTTGCTAAATTTAAATGCAAAATACCAATCGAACTAGGAATGTTTACGTTATAGATTTCAGCCCTTCGTTATCTCTTTTATCGTACTCGATCGGCTTGGGTGTGTACTATCTTTATACAATGCTGATTAAAGTTGCTGCTGAAAAAACATTTAATCGGAAACGGATTTCTACGGTTAAAGGTGAGAAATTGAGTAAGCCACGTCCACCTCGAACAATCTTAATCTCAAATTATGTCGATCACTCAATATATACGATCCGAAGAAGAAAGCGATCATCCTTAACGACTTTACCAAAGCGTATTCACAGCCGATAGTAGCTCAGACAGCCTTCAGGTAACAAACACAAACGTTGATGACAATTATTTGTTTTACTGAAGATAGAATCGTTAAACTCTTGCGTACGATTAAGCCGAATAAATCCCCAGGTCCTGAAGGTTTTTCGGCTAGTGTATTGAAAGAACTGGCGGATACCGTTGCTCTATACCTCCAAATTGTTCTCCAAGTCAATGAACGAAGCCAGCGTCCCAATGGGTTGAAAATTAGCGAATGTTACGCCCGTTTACAAAAAGGGATTAAAGGATGACCCAGAAAATTATAAGCCCATCTCGTTAACTTCACTGACAGGCAAAGTAATGGAGCACATCGTTGTTAGCTCACTAATGAAGTTTTTAGATATCGTTAGTTATTTCAATAAGAACCAACACGACTTTAGAAAGTACCGATCATGCGAAACTCAACTTGCGCTGTTCGTTCATATTATAAAATATGCTGAGACTATTAAGCAAGTGGATGCTGTCTTCCTCGATTTTAAGAAGGCTTTCGATAGAGTTCCTCACTACAAATTAATTTCCAAATTAAAATTGACTGGTATCAATAAGGAGGTAATTGACTGGGTCAAGGATTTTCTCTGCGATAGGGAGCAACAAGTAGTACTCGATGGCGTTACTTCAAACAGAGTCAAAGTTACTTCAGGCGTACCTCAGGGCAGCTTGATTGAACCCCTTCTTTTCCTGATATACATAAACGACTTGATACACGATATCGATATTAAAGTGAGGATGTTCGCAGATGACACAGTAATATATAAAGAAATATCAGGCGAGGAAGACCGTTAATCCCTAACAAGCGACTTAGTACGTATTCAACGGTGGTGTGAAAAATGGCAACTCGACCTTAACGCAAGTAAATGCTCCGTAGTAATTTTTTTCGAAAAAAAAAACAGTTGCGGCAGAATAAATCTTACAGGTTTAACGCAACGGAAATAAAAGTAGTCGACTCGGTTGAATATCTCGGGATCACTCTTACGAATAACATGAACTGGAGCACGCATCTCCGAAACATTTGTGCTAAAGCAATTAGAAAGCTTGGTTTCATTAGGCGTACTCTCGGTAGATGTGACGAAAAAGTTAGAGAGCGATGTTATTTTACGTTAGTTGGGCCCAATCTGGAATATGCATCAAGTATATGGGATGGCGGACGATACATGCACCCATGAACTCGAGAAAGTACAACGGAAAGGGATACGTTTTGTTAAGAAGCTCTACGACAAAAAAGCAAGCGTTACCAAAATGCTCTCAGATGCAGTTTGGAAATCCTTAAAAGATAGGAGATCGGAAGCTAGATTGCGATTGCTTGATAAATTTAGGGAAATTACGTTTGCAGAAGATGTAGTAGATATTATGCGACCCCCCTGCTACCTCGAGCGATCCGACAATGAGCGAAAATAATAGAAATACATGCTAGGACGAGTCGTTTTAAAAATGCATTCTTTCCGCGAACGATACGCGATAATAATAGGTTAAAATAATTGTCCGAACGCTCGGTGTTTTCACCCCCTGCCACACGCCGAAAGGTGACTTGCAGAGTATTTATTTAGATGTAGATATAAATGCGTGTTGTTGCAACGTTGAAGCGCATCACTCCCATTTTCTCTATTATTGAACAATTCTTTGATTTGACCTTATTTTGAATACCTTTGATTTTAATAATTATACTATGTTACCATTCTGATCATTACATTTTAATTTCAATCTATTAAAAATATCTTTTTCGTCTAAAACATATATCCTTAATATTCCTATTATAGCAAATTTCGCTAAAATTATGTTAATCTCCACTTAATATTTCGTGAGTAGGTCGTGAGCCTTTCTCGTTCGTTCGTATTCCTGTCAATGTTGCAGCCACACATGTTACTCATATAGTTCGTTCCGTTTGAATTCATTGTACCCGTGTGCTTCTTTCGACACACCCAACTTTCGCTATCGCAGCGTTATGCGAGCGCAAGCACACTTTTAATTACAGCCATACTCGCCTGCGACATATCTCACAATAACTGACCACATACTACCCACCTCTTTTCTGTCTCTATTCTTTTGATTTTCTATCTCTCCATCTTTTATCTCTCCACCGTTATCTCATATATATCTACCCTAGTGCTCCGCAAGCCGTTGATCGACGTGCGTAAACGTGTGTAAACATTAAGCGATCGACCCATTTCTTTATTTTATTACTATCGCGAACCGCTCATTGAAGGAGAATGTTAATTTGCTTGTCTTACATTTTCCTTATTTCTGCTTATTATCGGATAAATCGAAAAAACGCATACTTTTATATTTTCTCCTAAGTATTTCTGAAATATAAATTCGCTGATTTATGTAGTAATCATACTTCTCAGGAATTTACTTTATTATAAACAATTTAAAAGATATATTCATAGCCTTGCTCTGCACACTCTCGAGTTCCCGGGTGCATGTTTTATCTGTAGGGTCCCATATACTTACAGTATTTTATATTTACCCAGTCACACAATATCATCAACATTTAATATACTCCCACTTATCTTCAGACTTCAATCATTCGATTTGATCATGATTTTCCAGGATTGTGATTCTTCTCAAAATTAATTACTCGAGAGGGACCCTGGTGTAGCTTGAAGAAAAAGATACTTCATATATCCCACCTGAACTTTTATTAACGACATGTTTCATCGCTGTGAGACACTGATCTTAAGTAATCTGTAAGTAATAATATATTACCTTTATAAGTAATCTAGCTTTATCTTGCCACACATATCCCATCCCAAGTTATTGCCTGTTTAATTATTTTCGAGTGCCGGAAACGTCGTCCGCATCTTCTGCGGAAGTGCCCGCGTCAGTTTTGCGACATAAATCTCGCCGAGGAAGCCACCAAACGAAGCGTGCCTAAACGACCGAGCTTTTCCGTGTCTCTTCGCCCGCACCAGACTCCGAGATTCGGAGCGCTAATAACGGGAAAAATTAGATTAAGAATCCGCCCGAGTAGTCGGAGCATAATGGCCGGCGAGATGGTCCTTTATCAATCATCGGGATGAAATATGCGAATCTCTGTTCTAGTGATAAGTCATCGCGTCTCATTTTTTTCTCGAGACTTTTTCGTCCCTCTCCCTGCACAGACTTCATTTGTATCAATTGTAGAAACGGCGCACGCGCAGCAAAAAACCTCGGAGATGCGATTTTTTTCCTCCCCGTGTTTTTTGCTTCGTCCTTGAGAGGGCGTGCTTATCCCGAGATCGCGTGTCGGATAGCCATAAATCCGGGCGCTGCTGTTCATTATCCGGGGGAATATTCCGCATCGAAATTAGCTAGCGAAATCTCTATGGGCGACCGTATGCTAATCGCGCGGATGGGAGAGTATCTCCCGCGTAATCCTCGCTCCGGAGGGTTCGGAAAACCAGTTGACTCTCTCCTTCGCATGTCGCCAAATTGATGGCCGTGTATTTCAGCGGGTCGGCGGCGAAACGGCGGGTTTAGTACGGGGTCCGCATCGCCGTAACTCTTCGGCGACGATCGGTGGGATTGAAAGAAACTCTCGATACATACCTGAGTACACGTGTTAGCAGGTTTCGAATCTTCCAAAGCAAAATGTAGCAATCTCCAGGATGGATTTATCCGTAACTTGGATAGGAAAGGAAGTAGGAACGCGTTTGAGTTACTCAAGAAAGAATTAACTCTTTTAGTTTGGTTAATTTTATTTTGTTTTTCCTCATAAATTTGTCGTAGGAATTGCGTCTGCAAAAGTAGGCAAGGAGTATCGTAGGTTTGAATTTGATCCAGTTTACCTATTATCCAATTTTTCCAATTATGGGTAAAGCAATTAATTTCTTTATCCATCATTGCATTCACACGAGTTTTGATTAATAATAATAATAATAAAGGACTTTATTCAGGGCGAGATTAAGGAGCTATCGAAACCATACTGCTGAATTTTAGCTGAATTATTGATCGTTAAACGTATTTTTTATTTTCCTTTGGATTGTATCATATCATGTGCATAATACAGTGAAACCTTTTGCGGATTCGTATGGTGCCATAAATATTTTCCTTATTAGACAGGTTTTCGTTGTGTACAAGTTCCATTGTACAACAGTCCTCTGTATTGTCTTCGGTTTTATTTAATTTATATAAAATAATCTAGAGATTCCAGATTTTGTTGTTGCATTAAGATTGCTTCAGTTAAACCACAAGTTTTGGTAGTAAACTCATTGTCATTTGTCGATGTTTCGGAAAGATTATTAATTTCTACGACAGAAATTTAAAAGAAGTTAAAACCATCTGTCAGAAATGTATGGTATTTAGATTAGAAGAGACCGAAGATGTTTGCATGCACTTTGATCATCACTACATGCCCTTTGAATACCTAGAATGATTGTTTATTTCATTCAGAATCTATCAAATAATCACAAAGACATTTAATCTGTGATGGGCCAATTTGTTTATTCAAGAAGTCAACTTCTCACGCAGATAATTTTCGCTTGAAAAATGACAGTAAAATATTCGGTCTCTGCGTATCGCAAATTTTTCTTGCGAGCATTAATGTCATTCTAGAAAGAAAACATTCAGCGTTCCTAATGGAGGTGTTAATTATGTGAGCAGTTAATGCGGACTATACCATGTAAGGAAGTGGACGAAATTAAGCGACTAATTAGGCCGCATGAGGCCCGAGGGGCTTTGGCCAAAGGAGAAAACGTAATTCCTTCCTTCTAGGACCAGGAAATGGCCCTTCATTTTTTATTGCATCGCGAAACTAGTAAATAGCATTTGGCATTGAACGGGGTGAATTTAAGCCCATTCCAGTCAAATTTGGAGTAGGGATGGATAAAAATGGATGAACGATTCCATTTTGTTTCAGTACAAATTTAGTTGAAATAAATATATTAACGCGATGAAATTCCCGTCCGAGTAAAGTTGAATATCGTTTTTAGACCTGTGGCTATTTCCACTGAGGTACGCTTGAAAAGATCAGTTTTTTAAACATTGGTATATATAAAAGCGGTGCGCATGGATCACATTTAGAAGAAGAAATTGAAAGAGAAAAAGTCTGTTGCAGCCGGGAATCGAACTCGGGTCTCCCACTTTCCGGGCGGGTGCTCTGTCCTCTAACCTAACACGACAGAACGATCCTTCCTTCAATTTCGTGGGCTTTGATGAAGGAGGGATCGTTCTGTCGTGGTAGCTTAGAGGACAGAGCACCCGCCCGGAAAGTGGGAGACCCGGGTTCGATTCCCGGCTGCGGCGGACTTTTTCTCTTTCAATTTCATCTTCTAAATTGGTATATATATTGAATGATATTTTCCTGATGTACAAGCTCAATATGCCTTGTAAGAAGGGTGACTGGAATAAAAGTTTGGTTATGTATTTGTTGAATTTGAGATATTCATAGATAGGATTCAAGGTAGTAATGATTAGGTCTGGTGGTTACATTATTTAACCTTTGTGTACTTGCATTGTATCTGATAACAATCTATATGGAGATTGAAAATATAGCTGTTGAGTGAAGAAATGAAAGGAAAATACTGTCATACAAGTCGACCAAGCATGTGTAAATCTAGGTTATGTATTAGATAAATATCCTTATTGCTACTATGAATAGCTTTGAAGATGTATATACTATGTTGGTTTATTCTTGAAATGTCATGATTTTTATTATTCTTGGATAGTCTTCCATATTTTTGTTTGTGTGGAACAAATCTTACAGTTATCGTATATTTATCTATGTCTTTTTCATGCCTATAATAACGTAAATAGCTACTGAGGCATAAATGATGCTGATTAAAGGCATCATAGACACTTCTTATCGAATAACGAGGATTCGCTGAGTAAAAATGTTTTAAAACAACAAAGAAATGTATAACATTTACTAATCCACAATGAATTAGTTTCCTCGGTTTCTAGTTCTCGATGACTGGTTTCGGAAAATAATAGCCATCTTCAAGCCCTTTCTAGCCGAAACTAGTCGCCGACGAAACGTATAGATTGTGGATTAGTAAAATTATTAATATTAGTAATCTTTTGTTGTTTTAAAACAGTTTTATACAGCAAATCCTCGTTATTTCAAAATTCCACAAAGTGATGGCTTCATCCGTGAGTTTTTTCCTTATCGAATACTGTGAAAAGTTTTATTCATGGCGTCATTGTGCTGGATTTAAGTTAAATTTTTCGTCGCAAAACATTCTGGCTCGCTGAGGAATGTATGGGGAAGTCACCTCAATCCTCATTCTGCCTTGTAAGCTTCAATTCCTCAACACCAAAGCTTTTGGTAGTATTGAGGATTCAGCTAGTCTTCGGATTGACTTCACCGCTTCCAAAGTTTGAAATATTTTGAAAAAAACGACATTGTCTTGGACGTTTTCAAATTCACATTCAGTTTATAAAAATTGTATATTTAAATTGAAACGAAACTATATAGAACTCTGTTAGTAATGTCCTTTTGACGTCGTCGACTTTTTTGAACTTCATGTCTGTTAAGCTGGTCTCAATTACTATTAAAAGACATTTCTGAATTGACTGGAAATTATTATTTTCGTGAACGCTTTTTATAAGTAGCTGTTACGTTTGATGGCTATTTTTGTCACCTTAAAATGTCTCCATAGGCCTTTCCTCTCATCTACGTTTGACTTCATTCGGTGAGAGCGCCGCTCCCTTAACGTTTTATTAATTATCACTCGTGGATTGGAAACGAGGATTTCAGAAGCCAAATGACCCCTAAAACTTGCCTCGGATAGGAGCCATGCCTCTGATTAGAAAATTAGGCAGGAGAAATTTCTTATGTACACGCTCCTATTACGTATTCTCGTTTCTCCGCGATTAATGAGGCCATACCCAGTTTACTTGGTACCTTCTTTAGCGTAATGAGATTCGAATTACTTTTGTATGATAGCATTAGCGGTCTGTGAGTCGGTCGGACTCTTCCCATCACAAAACTTAAACCCGGCGTCTGACTATTTTCAAATGATTAGTGTCATTATGCTCCGGACTCAGCCCACTCCCGTGGTCATCACAGCAACAGATGGCAATCCAGCGCTCATTAGTCAGGCATATCATACAAACGTCTCGCAATTAAACTCCTTGGGCAAGAAAAAATAAGAAACAGAAAAAGCGGGTTGGTTAATCTCGAGTCATAACGGACTGCGGAACATCTCCCTACTCACCTCTTTTTCTAAGGGAGCGTTTATTTTCGAGTTAATGACGACAAAAATTTTTAAAACGTTTTAATTTCACGTTAGAATAAAATGATGCCGTACTCGAAAACGGCCTTGCAATTGCTGAGATAATCTCTTAGACTCGATGGTTAAGGTTCGGTCTGTCAAACATGGATTGGTATCGAGTCTATTAAGGCGTTTATCAGGTATTTTTCGTTTTCAAGTTTTCGTTTTCAATATGTATTCATATAGTATTTTTTATTTTCAATATGTATTCAATAATTTTTAGGTAGATATGGATGAATATTAAGTTTAGCTGTGATATTCAAGGTTAGAATTTCAAAAGATAAATTTTCTTTAATTAATTAATTCGCCTCGACCTCTATACCGCCTACTTAGCTTTTCTTAATCGGAGTGAATCAAATAATTATAATTAAGACAGTTCCCCAACATTCCTCCAGTGCTGGGTTAATACCATGCTCCACGCCTGGAACCAAACCCGGGACGTCTTTCACTTGAGATGATGGTGTTATTCTCTTAGCTATGCTTCGACTAATATTTTATTTTAATCAGCATATGTACATAAGCAAAACGTATGTTCTCAAATAACAGGGGCTTGAAAAGAAACATTTCGATATTTTCCTTTTTTGTAACGTGGTACGTCTTTGAAACATTTAAGTTAAAATATTTCTGAACTAGTCTGTGTATAAAGTTAGTAATTATGATAGTATTTTCGGAGGCTTCAAATACAAGGGTGTGGGTCAGATTCAATATTTTATTCTCGGATGATTAATACATTTCGTCCTCAACAGCAGAACTAGAAATCAAGTACTGCCAACAATGATTTAAAAAATGATGAAATCAAAACTCCTTCATTGAAATATCGACTTCAAATAAAGTTTATTGTAACTAATTGATGGAAACATTGAATAAAAAAGTATTAAGCGGACCTAACACGAGGTAATCCATTATTTGGAGGAGGTAGTGCATACGTTATATTTCACGATGCTTCGAAGAAAGCACGTATTTATATCCATGTTCTCCCGACTGTTCCTTTTTGTGCGCTTTTGGTACTTGATTGTACGAGGGCTGTTGAACACCTCTCTCGTATCTCGAAGACTCTAATTAAAAGCAGTCTCGTCGTAAAGAGGCGTAAGATATGTCCCACTTTGGAGACACGAACACGACAACTACAACCTTTATACAGACCGCTGCTGACAAAGGTAACACGCGGGAGTAGCATTCAACCTCGACATCGCCCACTGTTCGCGAGAACGTCTTGTAGTTCCCCTTGAGAACGTCGGTCCTCCGCTTTGGGGAGGCCCTTGTCTCGGTCCGGAGTGTATTCGCCCGGGGCAGCGCGTTGATGGATGGACGAGGGCGGATGGATGAAGCTGATGGCGGAGCAGTCCGGGGGAGACGGCGGGCGAGGGGGGCGGTGACGGCGGTAAGATGAGCCGACGTCAAAAAGGAGGAAGCTTGAGGTCTTGATGGTTCGGGGCCGCCGGTCTTACGCGACGGCAGCGCTTCGAGTGGGCGAGGGGTGAAAATAATTCCCCCATCGCCTTATAAGAGGTGCGAACGACCAATCACAAAGGGGGTGGATTCCGAAAAAAAAGACAAAAGATAGGGTGTGAGGAACGGGGAATTCGTCGTGTTGGCAGTACTGCGGGTCTTTTTACGCAGAGGTGTGGGGGAAGGAGAATGGTCCATGGAACTAAAGCATGGGAAGAAAAAGGGGAGTTGTTAAGTGCAAGTCACGGTGTTTTGAAAAGCACCCTTGACCCCTACGTCTTTCCTTCAATCCACCTTCTCTCTCTCGGCTGCCGACGCCTTCTCATTCTCCGGGGGCTCCTAGAGAGGACTTTTTGGGGGTTGGTATACCTTTTATGTGTCCGTCATGCATCGTTGAAAGAAAGTGTGAAAGTCAAGCGGCCGGCGTTAATTATTTTGATTCTCCTCCAAAGACAATGGAAGCTGCGGCTGCTTTCTAATTTGATCCTCGCGCAAGCTCCTGGTGTATTATGTATTGGCTTACTACTTGAGCAACTTGTAGACACGTGTACGGAAGCGGAGGTTTTAATTGCGTTAATTTTAAAAACAAATTATGCCCGACGATTTTGAAGAGGCCGCGAGCGAATTAACGAATGTTGTCTTTTGTAAGTATTACTGAATTAAAGCTAAGAAGACAAACTTATTCTTTTAAATTTTATGTTTCGGTGAGAAGAGCAAGGTAGACTACCTCACTCCTCATCATGCCCTGTAAACCTCATTCCCTCTCCAGACCTTTCCTAAGTTACCAGTGGAGGGTTTGAGGTTCTAACCTGCCTCCCTGTTGAATACTTTACTCGAGTCTAATTCATTTCAGAATACGATTATAATTAACAGCGATTAGTTCTCCGGAGCAGCTCAAAAGATAGAATTTAGGACAATTTTTAGTCTTCCTTATTTTCCAGTGGCAATGCAGTGCAAAAGAATCACGCCATCTAAGACTTATTATGTTTAAAATTATTACTGAAGCTACACCACGATCGTTGAAATGAAAAATAATGTGTTAAATGTTGAATGATGTGTTACTAATGTGTTATATTAAATCGCTGAAATCGTTCTTTTATGAGGAATGACTTAGAAATATCGTTTATAGTTTAGTGGAGAAAGTTTATTTTCGTTTAAATGATTCCTGATGAAAACGTTTCATTTAAATTATAGCTGACACGTATCATGCTGAGAAATACTTTTTGGAATTTGAAGGAGGAGAACAGCTTAACCTTTAAGAAGGTTATTATGAATCTTCTAGTCATGCTATGATAAATTGGCTTCAGCCACCAATGTGTAGATGTATAGGTATTGAGTCCATTTTCCTTCAGAAGTAGTGTATACTGTAGTTATTGCAATAAAAGAACTGTCTACTTTGGTTGAAATTTTATCGCTCGATGGCCTAAGTATGTGTGGACGAACTTCGTAGTTCTTGTAATAAAGATGGGAAAGAATGTTTGCTGCTTAAATTCAAGAGCTTTGTAGGCTTGGAGAGTTTCTGTATTACGCAATTTATATTCGTTAGCTTAGAGAATTTGGATCCAAATAACGAAATGCTCAGCTATTTTGTGTGTTTTTCTCTTTGAGTATGCATACAGAATTAAAATGATTCATAATCGCTTAATTTAAATCCAATAAATTCTATTACAGCATATTTACCAACCTTCTTGCTTATTCTCAATTCTTATTGCATTAATATGAAATCTTTTCATTACCGTCCATATTCTAAAATAATATAATTTTCTTCGATTTCAATAGCTTTCTGTTTTTTCTTCAGTTTATGTCTCTTTCTCGTTTCTCTCTCAGTTTACTCAGTCTTAGTACTAACATTTTATTAGCTTCCTCAACCATTATATGCCGAGGACAGTTGTGTATGAAATTATTCTTTTCTAACAAAGAAGATAAATGAATGAAAAATGATGTCTGAGAGAATTTTCGAACCTATTTTCCAATGAATTGGTAATTACTTAAGTATAATAATAAAAACAAAGAGGTAAATATAATGGTAATGTAGATTAAATGTATTATAAATTTAGTAGCTGAGTATTCTTTAATTGTGTGTTGTAAGATTTGTTAAGGGTGATAAAATAATTTTTTAGTCACTACAGCCAATATATTTATGGAAGTGAATGAATATTTATATTAAAAGTTGTTTTTAGTGGAGAAATTGTTTAACGAGCCACCTTCTAGGGATTTTGGAAGGGTTTTCCACACGGCTAGAGTTCCACATACTTTATCACTCAGAGATATTTGGAATAATCTCAGAGGAATCTGTCCACTATAATTTCGTTATCGTATTTTTTGTGATTGTACATCTACATAAATACCCTGTAAACCACCTTTCGGCGTGTGGCAGGGGGTAAAAACACCGAGGGTTCGGACTAATTATTCAACCTATTCTTATCGCGTATCGTTCGCGGAAAGAATGAATTCTTAAAACGACTCGTCCTAGCATCTATTTCTCTTATTTTACGCTCATTGTCGGATCGCCCAAGGTAGCAGGGGGGTCGCATAATATCGACTACATCTTCCGCAAACGTACTTTCCCTAAATTTATCAAGCAGTCGCAATCTAGCTTCTAATCTCCTATCTTTTAAGGATTCCCAACCTGGGATTCCCAAATTGTAATTTTAAGTTCTTTGATTGCATGATTATTGACCATTGTAAAGAAAAGGATAAAGATGACTTTTGACGTAAATCCGTCTATCTAGAAAATATCCCAAGGAAATACTGATATGAGAAATGTCTAACTGGAGCGGGACTCGAAACCAGATTCTTATTCTTTCCGGGTAGATACTTAAACCAATTTAGCTATCAATCTATCCTATAAATCTATTCTATCTCGATAGCTCTACTGATTAAAGCATTTTCCCGGAAAGCGGAAGAGTCTGGGTTTGAGTCCCACTCTAGTCAGACTTTTCTCTTGTCCTTTTTTTGGGGATATACTAACGTTTTATCGCTTGAACCAGGAGTAAATCTACAAAATAGGTTTAAATAATAATCCTTAATATTATAGATTTACTATTAAAACACATAATGGGCTTTAGGAGCTGAGTTCCTCGAACTGGTTTTAGCTTATGTTCTCTGGCAGCCGCGTAACGGCTGGAATATTTGAAGTCTCCAAAATATAATATTTGCAAGAAAGAATTTTCATTAACGAATTCCATAGCTTTGACCCTATGAAGTAGGTATATTTTTTTTACCTTCGAATTAAATATCCTTTTAAACTTTAATTTCAAGCGACCCTTCCACCTCAATGTTTTACTCATTACTCCTTGAAGGAAGGAATGCCTTTAGGGACAACGACTTTATCTCGTCCTTTAAACGAAATCCGTTTTCTCGCTCCCGCTCCATGCTTCGGGGCAACACAGCTCCCTGCCGGCGTCAAAAAACCATCGGTAATTAAAAGGCGCTTTGGAGAAATTTTCGCTCGAAAGGATATCGGCGGCTTACCGACCGAATCCAAAAGGAAGATCGAAGTTTCAAACGCCGCCAAGGGAAACAAAAAACAAAACACCCGAAAGGAACGAGAGTCGAATCGTATCTTTGGGGTCGAACAAAGGAAGAAACTCAATTAGTAATCTTTGCTTTCACGTACTTTTTTCCGTAGCCTTTTTTCCGCGTCCATTCGTCTCTCCCTTTTGCTCCCGACGCGTTCACGGACATTCCCAAGCAATCAAGGCGCTCATTTCATTAGCTTCGTTTTTCACCCGCTTTGAATTACACACCTTGGGGCGCCTTTTGCTCCACTCATTCTCCGCTTCACGCCTCTTTCACTTCTTTCACCTTCTTCTCCAAAAGTCTCCTTCATCTTTCCGTTTTATCCCTTCTTTGCTCGTGATCATTTACGTTTCTATAACCGCCCGCGCTTTCGTTTTTGCGGATTTTTTCCTTCTTCCAAAATCATTTTCCCCTTTCTTGAGTTCGACGAAGAATTTTGCACCTTTCAGCGAAGGCTTATTCATGTAATCATGACAACTGTTGCTATTGTCTGCCTTCAACCTGAGCGTAGATAGTCGTTCGTGTACTGCGTAGAGATTCTCGTTCCCTAATCTTGAATACCGAAATATTTTTAGCCGTCTTTAGGCCTAGGAAGGGAAAAATTTATATTTCGTTTACTTGAATCTCAGTTACAATATGATTGTGGTTACGCGAAAGCTACTGATGTATGAATAATGGCGTTTATTCTGGTCTCTCCATACTGAATCCCATAAAAATTATTTATCATTGAGTAACTGTCCTGTAATTACGTGAATGTTTTCCTCTTATGACATGAAGCTCATCATTCCTCTTATGAACTGCTTCATGAAGAAAGCAAACTAACTCACTCCTCATATTGCCCACCAAGCCTCATTCCCTCTCCGCAGCTTTTGGTGGTTAATGGTGGAGGAGTTAGGGATACGTCCATCCTTCGGGCTGAGTATTTCACAGAGAGACTGCGCGGGGATTTTGCCGTTCTAATGCCTTAATAGACTAACTTCAAAATATTTATGTAAAAAACTGTTCTTTCTAAACTTCTTATGGTTTCCAGCAGTAGCTCTCTATTTTAGGGCGGATAAAATACATTAATACAACGTTTAAATGTAGCTCAGTGAACCTCTCTTTAGCGTAGCATAAGGCTTATCTTCTCAAAAGAAGATTTCTTTCAAATCTTCTCATGAACTAATATTGATTCTCGTGAAATACTCTTTTGCGAAATAGTTCAGTGAGAATTTTTTTCTAAGTAAACATCACGAATTTGTTATGTAGAACCATGGCAGAACTTATATTAGTGATAGATAATTAAATAATGTGCAAGAATGAGAACAACAGTGCCCGCTAATTGAATGACTTTATTATTTTATGAAATGAAGTAAATGATAAACAATATATGGATAAGGCCGTTGAATCGTATGAAAATTGTGAATTCAAAGATTTCGCAGACTGAGTTGTATTGCTTAAATTTTTATTTCGGACTATTATTTGGAAATCTCTCATCAGTATTCAATCAGTAATTCATTTGAGATAGCTTTCTTACATAAAACAATGAAGGTATATCTGCTAAGTTCGTTACTTGAAAATTTGCTGCTGTACATATTACCTCTAGAAAGTGTTTTCGGTAATATTGATAAACTTACAACTGCCATAGGTTTCATGTTTTCGTCTATGTTACATTGTAAAATTTACTGCTATCTCAAAATTAATGTGAATGTTTAATAAGTAAGTAATAAGAATGTTTAATAGTTTATCGATGTAAATATACATTACTTATGATTTATCTCACGAGGAGGATTCTGTCTTAATCCCAAATCACTTGGTGCCCCTCGTGGTAAGAAAATTTGAATTTTGCGGTGAAGGAACCCCCCTGAACGAAGTGTGTGTTTGTTGCATAGTGGTCCGTATTTATAAGTCGGAATACACCAGCTTATTCATCTATAACATACGGTTATGTTTCAGATGTTGAGTGGAATGATACTTCGGAATGTCAAGAAAGCTTTCAGAAACATCTTTTAGTGTAATTTAAATTAAAATCATAGTCTTACTTTAGTGATAATTCAACCAAACATTCGTAACCATCACCTGTATTTATTCCCAAGTGTACTCAAGTGTATATAAACTTTACAGCTTCCATCCCAATATTCCCTCGATATTCATCGATGAGTCATTGCTTGGGACTTTGAGTGTTATCCATCTGCTCTTGTTTTGATTATCATCAGTTCTACGTAGATTATATGTGAATCGTTCGAAAAAATTCTTTTTCACCATTAATGCAAATCGTTTTGCTAATTTATCATATGGAGCAATGTCTTTTTATCAGTTGATTGTCCTACTTAAACAGTATAACTCGTTAATATCCGAAAAGCTTTAAGAATTTCGCTTCCGTCCCACATCGTTATCTCGTTGCCACTTGCGGGTTAGATAATCGGTCGTTGCTTTTCGATCAGATGAAACAGTCGGAAAGTAGTGCTCTTCCTTTAAAACTTAATCTCTTATACGGTAACTCCAAACACCTGGAAGCTTTATTCACATGCTTATCCGTAAACTCCCGCCTTTATGCCCGTGGAAAGGTATATTTTCATGCTATTTTGCACACGTGTAGCTCTGCATTAATCTTTTCGACTACATCTTTCTTCCATCACTTCTCTTCGATGTATTCAATTCTCACACCTTCCAATTATATGTTTCTTAATCTCTTATCTTCAATCCAACACCTTCTAAACAGCAATCTTTTCAGCAGAAACATGGAGACTTCAACGCCCGAGTGTGGCGTGATATTGTACCATTCCAAAGCGCTGGTGTATTTTCCCCTCCATAAAAGAGGCTGAATTCGTCAGATTTCCTTCCGCATTATTCTTTGGCCGTCTTGATATATCCTTGAGCTAGGAAATTCCTCTCGTTGTGAGCATAATTAACTTGAATGAAGCCGTCTGCCCCCTACTTCCTCCTGCTTGAAGTCGATGTCTCGAGATTGCTTCGGATAAAAGCTTAGAATTGCTTCGAATGGAGAAATAATGGTCGTTTTTACTTTAAAATTACCTTCGCTCACCAGTAATTTGTCTTGTTCCAAAAAATTGTGAATTTGCTCTGAATGTGATGCTTATGACCTCAGTTTTCCGTTTATTCGAGTTCTTCATCCTTCTCCATATTGAATACCGTTTTCAGTTTGTGCTTCCGTGCGTAGGAGACATAACTACGTACCAACACATGAAAATAGAACTAATTAAACAAGCAATCTGTCTTCATCTCAAACTTTTCGTGGTTTATTAAAGTCTTTAGAACTATTCCAATATAAGCTTTACAGCTTTCACCCCGACCTTCCCTCGATTTTCATCTATGAGTCGTTGATTGAGGTTTTGGGTGTTATACATGTTCATGCTCTTGCGTTGATTATTTTCGTTAATAGATTATTTGCGAATCGTTTGGAGAAATTCTTTTCCGCAATTAATGCAAATTTATCATATAGAGCAATGTCTTTTTATCAGTTGATTTTCCTATTTAAACAGTATAACTCGTTAATATTCGAAAAGCTTTAGGTAAGAATTTCTGTACCACAACGTAAATTCGTTGGCATTTACGGGTGACAGTTTTGTTCAAAATTCGGATTTGACCTTCTTGGTTCGGATAAGTCGTTAATTTTATGATTATCTTTGTTGCTAGGGGAAGGTATCCTGTTTTTACAGGAGCGGGTCTCGATACTTGACAAACACTGGGGCATTTTAGAGCAATAATCTTTTATGTTTTAAGCAGCAATAATATTAATTAAGTAATTCTCTTTCGATAGAGGCAATGAATACGCATCGCGATGAATACAGCAGGTGTATTATAATAGTAGAAATACTTAGCTATGAGTTTTAGTTTGAGCCACATGTCATCTTGGAATTGGTTGTGGAGAACTTATGGTACGTTAGCTTGCAAGTTGCACGCTAGTGAATTTTTTTTTGGCGCATGAAACTCAGACTACCCATCCCGTTTATATATTCTTCACTTAAAAAGGATAGATCTTTTGCTTCCACAAATGTAGCCTTCAAACCACCTTTTGGCGTGTAGCAGTGGATGCATGTACGTACCATGACTTTAATTCAATTAATTGTATCGATCGTGGAAAATATAAATCTTAAAGCGACTAGTTAAGGCAGCTATTTTTCTGATTTTTCTATCAGAAAAATAGCTGCCTTATTATCAGAACAGCCCATTTAATAGGGTGCACGCATAATATCGGCTACATTTTCCAAGAGCGCATTTTCACTAAATATTTTAAGTAGATTAAATCTTTGATTAATTCATCTTCCAAAGCAGCTTTCGCCTACCTTTAAGACCTAATGGAACGCTAAACTCGCAAGGTTTTACCCTGTGGACAAGCACTGTTAAGTTCAATTTAGTTATGTAAACACATATTAAACAATTATCATAGTAGTTCAGTTTTATTAAGATGAAATTCATGTTGTTACTTGTCTACTTAGCGTTGGTGACACGAAGAGGATTCAGAATATGATGAAAGGATACAATAAAAATTACAAAAATGCCAAATTTTCTTCATGGAACAACAAAAGCTTCTCATGAACCACCAGTGGTCTGTGGATCAGCGATTGGCCACCACTGTTCTAAAAATACCCATCCTTCAAACTTCAGAGTAGATACAGTTTTACCTAAATAATAATACCTAATTCAAAATACAATCTTCGAAACTATCATTTCTGTAATTTCGGTTAGTATCTCTACATTAGGTCCGTTTACTGGGGTCAGGCGGAGGAAGGAAAGAGTTAGATACCACTGTAATTTTGAATTTATTTGATTAATAATTTCTTTAATAATTGATTTTATCAGCAAGAAATTCTTAGACTAAATTAACGTTGACTTTGGAACGTAAGGCTTTTACTTTCTCAGTGATGGAACTCGCTAGACCTAGGAAATCATGAAAGGGGGGGGGTGCGGTCGCATCGCTCCGTCTGGGTCCGCCACTCACTTCCTATCCTTAGCTTTATTTATATCACGCGTAATTACTCAAGTTTCGAAGTTTTCGGGCATCATTTGCTCACCAGCAGCAACGATTTCTCTCGGATTAAAAACTGCGGTAAGTCCTTTCCATTTTCAATCACCGTATTTCCTCTATAAGAGCAGTGACGAAAGTTTCCACGCCCGCGAACAAAAGGAGAATAAGAGTCGTGGGGAGAGATTATCTTAATCGTTTATAGAGAAAAGAGTCGGTGGACCGGGAAATGAAATAGGCGAGACGAAACGCGCGGCTCTCACACCAAGATTTCTCCTTTCATACGTTTTTTGCATCGGAGCCCCATTCGTCTCCTTCCCAAACTTCTATTTCTTCCGAAGTTCTTAATCTGCTTCGGCCTCTGGTTCTCATTTGTTGCCTCAAGGACCGCTGCCTTCACCTCCGCCACGGACGGAATTTCGCCATTGGAGAGAAGTGTCGGCTCTTAATTGCTCCGTTGCCAGTTTTATCCTCCCCCTCACGAAGCGCTGTCATCGCCCACGTTCGGGGTACGCGGGAGGGAAGCCCTTGCTAATAGAGGCACACTGGTTATACCCGTGGAATTTGAAGAGACAAAGCTGTATAAATAGGTGGATGTTGATCAATCGAAAATGTATTAATTATTCGCTCATGTAGCCGAATTCGTGCGCTTGAGGAGAATTTTAAAGAGTGGAATCCCCTGGTAGGACGCACGTCTTGTTTCCTTTCTTCAGCGTAGCTTTCATTCGTAAAGCCGGACGTATAGCTTACGTCATCTCACTCACGCTCACTGTTTACTTATATTTGTATGAAAAGATAACATTAATTTTATTGCATGTATGGATGCTTTTGTTTTATTATTTCTATTCCTCAGACTGATATTTATTCCCTGATAGAAAGATTTGGTTCTTTCCCGGCGAAGTGGCGAAGTTTCCCACCAGATGGGAATCACTAATATTACCCGTCTGAGATACCGAGAAGAATTAATTTATTCCCTGATGTTCATAAATGTATAACTTATTTAGTCATATTTATTAAGAACGCTTTTTGCCTAGTACTATATACCTTCTCTCTTTCGTTTTCATCATTCGATTCCTTCATCAACTTGTTTGGCACACTTCGATTTTGGATCCATTCCCATTTTTATGTAATAGTTCATTCAGCAATTCTCTACGAACGTATTTACCAATTATTGTTCTACTATGGAACGGGTTTTAAAGGGAATGATTTACAAATACTTATTCCGTATTTGGAAGTTTAGAATTTTTTTTATAATGTTTCTCCATTTTTCGTTTTCGAAAAACATTTAAATGACAAGCTTATTTACTAAATATCCTTTGCTACGTTTCTCATACCGATTTAGTGAAACGATTGTTTCTAATTATTCAATATATAATAATTTCTAAAGCAATGAAGCTCGCTGGCTATACGACGAACTGAACATGCATTTGTCACTTGAAGTTAAGGTGAATCTTTGTAGTTGAACTTAAGACTTTTGTGGCTCAGAAGGTTTCCAATCATCAACTGAAGAGATGAGCTGAAGATAATTAAGTAAGAAATGTTTAATGTGGTACAAGTTTTGAGTTTGAGGGAAGAACTGAGGGGCCTGTGGAAATTTCATAAACTTTAGTAGCGGTTTAGAATTGTATAGTTAAGGGTAAATGTCCAAATAGAACGGAAGATTCTTATAATTTTTCGAGTGTGAAGCATGTTTTTTCGCACTTCCTGAGAATTAAAATACTATTATTTACGCCCAGTCTTTCCTTTTGTGTAATTTCCTTATAGATAAAGGGTTCACGGATTCTGCATTGAAAATGTTGTGCGCGGCATTCTCTAAGGGGTAATTCGTAAGAAAAGGGAAGTATTTTCATCGATCATTTTTCCCTAACCGTATTTCGAATATTGGAGGGGGAGAAGGAACTAAATGTTTATCATTTTAGTTTTAAACCGAAACAATTGATAGAAAAGAGCAAAGATATGTGTTAGTACGTAGTTGCTGATTCTCCTATTATATANAAAATTTGCCAGTTTGTCTGATAAGTACGTATATATATATATATATACTATATCCTCCTATAATCTTGCGTGCTGCATTCCATCTCTTTAAGACCGTGAAGTCCCGCCAAGGTAAGGAGAGAAGCTTGAACAATTTCAAATGAATGCATGGAGAATGTCTTGGCCTTGCAAGTGAACGGCAGTAATACCCGCTAAAGTTTATTGAAATTATTTAGATATATAAGAGAAATATAACATAGAAAGCACAAAATGAATTCAAGCTGCTGAAGTTCAACCCGATGGGGTTTAAAGTGTAATGTGCCTCACAGGTTGGGAAACACTGTTCTAGTGGAGAGAGCATATGCCGTAGCTCTGCAGCATGTATTTTAGCGTACGGAGGCTGAACCATGTTTCGTTTCGATTCATGATTAGATATTTTAAGTCCATACGTCGTATTACCGGAAATAAGCGTAATGATATTAGAGTGGTTAAAATAGTTTAACCTCTTATCCTACTCCTCGTCATGCTTTAAATAAAAATGAATTATTGATTTAATCGAAAAAGAACGCACCATTGCATTAATTACCTGAAGAAAATTTCACTTATTCATCATCATAAATATTGTAACTTATTGCTCTTCAGCATCATCATAATAATTCAAGCTTCGTAATCTCTCCCTTGTACAATTCCGACTTACCTTAAAACGAAATAATGCGAATATAATGTAAAAATCGTAATTGTTTGGAAAAAAAACGTGCACTTTGAAATTCTGAATTTCTTCGCTTTTTACTTATCCTGCCTATTTTCATACATAGAAGATTTTTTCTTCGTACATCCCCCGGTTGGAAAAAATCATTTTTTAAATTCCTAATCTTTCGCAATATTTCCTTTTATATTTGCCCCTTTTTATTTAACGCTTGTTAGAGATTTTGTTGCATTTTGAAATTATGTGAAGTGATTTAGGTAATGGAGGTCCAATAACAATCGCAAGGTCGCATGTACCCTTAGGTCGCATTTGTGATAATTACGACGCATGTGAAATAATCAGGCCGTACTTCAGAGCGCACTGTCTACATTCAGTTAGTCTAACAAACAATTATTTACAAGGGAGTAATCCTAAGTGGAGTGTCTTCCGTTTTAATTTACTTAGGTTAATATATGATTTTGGAAAGCGAACTATTAAATGAAAGCATTGATTTGAAGAAGTTATGAAAGAGCCTCAGCTGACATAGAGGCCGCAGGTTCCCTCACTTCTTAATTAGAAGAATGAAGAAGAAGAAAATATTTATTCCTTTGTAAAGCACTTACAAAAAAAATCATATGGAATTAGAACATTTGTTACAAAGGAAGTAACGATACTCTTTAGACTCTAGAATTACTTTAGAGACTAGAATTAGGTCCTTAATAGTCACAATTTAGTTTATCGATACAAGAAAGAATTTAATACTTTCGCAGGCGTAAAGTCACCGCTGGAAAGTAATGCAGTTTCTTTTTTAACTTTAAGATGGCTCTACAATATACATTTTTTGCAACTATATGGATTCTTCAGTTCCAATATTTAACGTTCCTTTGATAGAAAAAAACTGAATATTTCCCATGCTTCACCTGTTTTATTATTTATTTTATTTAACTTGGAAGTTTAAACATAGAAATGTTGAGCAAAATTACCTTCAGTGGCTACCAAAATTAAAATTAAATACTGATTTTTAAAGCTAGTAGCATAATACTACTCGTAGACGAGATACGGCGCGCGCCGCGACTTGCACAGCGCGCGCTCACTATCCGAGTCGGTACTCTGGAACTAACGGGCAGATTTTATTAATATTTTAGGAAAATCACAATATATGTCTATTAACGTATCGATAAAAGTATGAAAACAATTTGAAAATGGGAACACTCCGAAATTAGCAGTAATGACCCAAAAAACGGCCAATAATGTTGAAACGCATAAATTTTAACTGCGATGTGGCAGTCTTTCCGGTGTTCGATTGCAATAATATTTTACACAGTTTATTTTCTAACGAAATAGAACAAATTTAGGGGGTATCCTGAAAAAATTCAGACTTTCAAAAATAAATACCACCACATGTGCATGTGTTAGCGCCTGTAGTAAAGGAATAGCAGAGGGTAGCTCGCGACGATAGAAGAATATAAGTAGGGTTCCATGATGCCAGAAGGTTGAGAAACACTGCTAGGTAACAAGTGGGACCTAAGTGAGAGTTCGCATCTTTCTCCGGCTCTCGCATAGCACAATGCGCATTGTAGATCAGTCGTTTGGATTTCCAGAGAGTCGATTAAACGCCCTTTCCCCATATCGGAGTAATTCGAAAAGATCTCTGGATTAAAGAGGCGAAGGGTCAGGCATTCCTCTCCAGAGTGTGGGTGGCGGTGACACGTATGCGTTAATCGGAATGACCATTCTCAGAATCTCGTTGCGCGTGTGTGGTCTATTCCAGCGGGCATCTTATCCATCAAGCACCTCTGTCTCATTCAACCGCCTTCCATATGTGATTCCCCCATTCACCTCCTGTCGCCCTACGGTCTCTCCTCTCTCCGTATTCTTCGTCGTACTTTTCGTCTCTTTTCCTTCTCATTGACCGCTTTGATGCGTTGCAAACGGATGTAAAGGAGATTTGCTCCGAGATTAAGAATTCGTACGTTTCGCTCTCTCCATTAGTCTCTCTCTCTCCTGAAAAGATGCTTGTTAACTTACTTTAGAGGTCGCTGAATTTTCTCCGTAACAATTCCGTGAGTTAGCGAAAAATCACATTTTCTTAAGAAAAATTTGCCAGTTTGTCTGATAAGTACGTAACTGCATTCGATAGTAAAGACTATGAAATTTCAATAATCGTTGAATAATTTCGGTCGCTGAAACTGTTTCCGTCTTTTAGGTCTTAAAATACCTTCGGATTCTTGGAGATGAATGATAGGTTTATTTCAAAGGCTGTCTTTCAATAATTACAGTAGGAGGTAATGAACAAAATCAATATTTTATTTCCTTTAAAATTGGAAATATTTCTTGAAATCGAATTATTCAATATTATAAATGCCACCAATTCAATGCCAACAGAATTCATTGAGGACACATACAACGTTAAGTAATTCGACTTCAGGAAATATTTCCAGAGGTTTAAAAATGATAAAATTTTAATTTTATTCCTCGGCTTCTATTACTTATTAATTTTAAATTATTATTCTCATGCTGATTTAAAAATCTCTAATTTGCTTTAAGTTTTAACAGGAATTAAACGCGAAAGTACTACTTGTACTATGTTTTCGTGTTTCTAAAACTAAATTAATTCCATGAATTAATGTATCTTACGGGAGCATTTTTCAGTGTAAAATATCTGTTTGTAAAAAAAACATCGAATTCAAATGGGATGCTTAACTGCTATCGGCGATACTGCGTTTACCGCGAGGAACTAACAGTTAAAGATATACTTCTTGTTTTAAACTAAACCAATCTCTACGAAACAGAAATTCCGACGGTGTTTACAAACTTTTCTGTAACATATTATGAAAATAACTCACAATGATTATATTTGTACTTTTCCACTACGGTTTTATTCAACACGACCTGGTTTCAACGTATTCACGTCATCGTCAAGTGGCTCAGAAACTAAAACTAAAACAGTTGCATAAATATCCATAGAAGAAAGAGGAGGGTAGGGTGGAAAAGTACAAATATAATCATTGTATGTCATGGAATAACAAGTGTGAAAAGTAGCGACACGACTGGGACTCGAACCCAGGTCTCCCACTTTCCGGGCAGGTTAACAGTGTGAGAGAGACGCGGCACGGTAGTTCAGTGGTTAGAATACCTGACCGGAAAGTGGGAGACCTGGGTTCGAGTCCCAGTCGTGTGGCTATTTTTCACACTTGTTATTCCTTGGGATTTTCGTAGGTTTTACAACTTACTAAGTTACCTTCCTTTCCTTTATCATTATATGTCATATTGAAGATGGAGTTCCACCAAGTATCGCTTACCAAGATTAATTTTACTATAAAATAAACGAAATATTTACGTGTTAAATGGAAGAAGAGAATCTAAAATCTCAATTTTGCAAAAATAAAGACGTTGTTTATTTATCTACCGAAATTTACTTAGTGATTCATCTTGAATGCCCGAGGTCTTTCATTAGACGTCATTTTCAATTTTAAATGAATCTTAAACTTACGATTTGAATCTGTTAATTGAATAGCAAGCCTTCAAATTGTCTACCCGGGAATACGAAACGATTAATCACTTACCTGTAATGAAAAACACCGCGAGTAAAAATGATTCAACCAGAATAGTTCTTTCAGCTATCATTCCAAATTCGGTTGAGGTCATTGAAACGATCCATTAGGCCTCAAATCAGACCGTTTCCGTTCCACTAGTAACCGTTACTCCTCATTTAAGTCGACTTGTAAGTCAAGCGTAGGATCCCACTGAAATTATTTTGGTCTTGAAGTGGAGTGAATCGCAGTTGCTTGAATCTTGCTCTAGCTGAAGAATAGCGTTCGTTAATTGAATTTGTTTAAATGGAAAATTTGAAACAAATAAGTGTAAAAGAAATTCGTGACTCATTTCAGAAAATTTCATGGGAAATATAATGCCTTATAAAAGTTGTTCTGATTTGCAGTTGTGTTCTCTCTAATGTGATATCTATACATGTGCTAAGAGATAGGGGCTCCCAGGTAGCCAAACGAATAACACGATTTCCTTTGGTGAAATTGGTCCCTGGTCATTTCCCGGAGGGAACCCATATGTGCGAAATTGCCTTAGCTGTCAAAGCACTTTTTAAAATATTATCTCTGCGAAAGAATCCCGATAGTTTCCCTTTTGAACCACTATTTGTGTTCTGTTTATCATATTAATATAAATATATTATATATATTAAATAAATATTCAATCATTAATTTAATTTTTATTAATTTTAGTGTTCATTCGTCTACAGTGTGCCAACAATTCCTGAATGCAACGTTAAAATAAGTAAAATATTCTTGAAAATTAAATATATTCGAGGAAGAAAAAGACGTTGACGAAAATTCGTAAGATTGGTATTGAAATCGTGAACACGAGCTTCGCTGCCGCTCGCTAACCACTATGCTGAGGCTAGTGGTATCTGCGAGTTAGTTTTGTTATTAGTTAATGAAAGTTCAAATTGATGAATTTTAAGCTGATCTTTCAATTTGTTGCCGATCCTTCAATTCGTTTTGCTGAGAAACTAGGAAATGTCAGTTAAAGCTGGAACATGTCGGTCTTTATTTTTTGCCGAAAAATCTACCCTTAAGCGTACCATTGAGATCCGTTTGACATAGTGTTAAGGTTCCTTTGATAGTGGTGATAGTTAATAATTCTGGTGATTACAAGTATCGCATACCAGTATTGGCATTATAAATGGTTACACCGATGCATGGTTATGGTAGCACTGATATGAAAAATCGAATATTAATGATCAAGGCTTCAAAAAAGTTAAAGTTAGCTTGATTTTCGTACGTAAAAACACGGAGGCAGTAGCACGGTGCGTCATCAATTCATTTTCCATTGCCATAAACATGTGATGAAATGAGAGCAAAAATAGTATGTTATTGAATCTTTTCTCCAACCGTATCTCCGAATCATAGCTACAAACATTTTAGGAAAAACATAGTTGTGTAATAATTTCTTCTTTCTGAAGAGTAAGTGAAACGATACTGACACTCTCGCCGTGGATACTTACGAGCCGCGCCCAATTTATCTGCCGCCCGGGTGCGAACATTTGCCGCCCCTTAAATTTAAATACCGTAACCATGCATTTCCTGTTTTGCAGGTAAAAATTATTTTGAAAAACCAGTGTTTTAAGACATTGTTAGATCACCAGCTTGAATTAGTCGAAAAACCTTAGTAACAATTAATTATGTGTATTCCGCATCCTGATTTAGTGAATGGTCATTATGAATTGATAGTTCACATTACTTTTTAGTGTCACCATCTTACCAGCAACGGTCTCTAGAAGTGTCAGTAAAACACACAAAGCTATTTGCAAATTAAGAAAGACTCCTATCAAATCTCTAATAAATATATATTCCAAAAACCTGAAGAGGATTTCTAGTTCTACGATTGAATCCACTGCACAAATATTCCTTTCTCGTCTTTAGTTATCCATAATTCTTCCCTCTAAATCTTTACAAATCTTTAAATTCACTTCGTTATCCTTCCTAAATTAGTCGTTTGTTTCACAAAGAAAACAAAAAATAATGCTGTTTACGATAACAATAAACGTTGGCTTCACTTCTGTCGCCGCCCTTTGGATGCCGCCACCCGGATGTGATGCACCAATAGAGCGGTGCGGCTCTATTTACGAGATACATTTTTCAGTTTTATCAAACATAGTCGAAATCTCCATAGTTTTTCTAATAGACGCGGAAGAAATTACAGTAATCGGCCTCCGCGTGGGACGCAATCTCCCAGAAATCAGAGACGAAATTAAACTTCCGAATATTCCGTGTTCGCAACCGATATTCCCTGTGCACACACATCTCGTCCGCCGATCTTCTCCACTAAACTTCCATTTGTTAAACTCCTTTCGAGGGTCGGCTAAAAGCCCAACAAATACGTCCCATCCTCCCTCATCCGTCGGACTCCCCCACAAAAGCCCCAAGCGGCGATTCAATGATCGGGAGAGGGCTCGAATACGTCCGCTCATCTCTCGCAAACGACCCGCGATTTAACTCCCCCGCCAGTCAAGGAGAACTATCGGTGATTTGGCGTACACTTGATGAGACGATGGGCTCTCCTCGGCGGAATTGAAAAACCGCATGATGCTTGGTGGTTATTGGGCGTAAGGTGTTGACTGTGACTTGTCTGATGCTGCGAGGACCATCATCAGAGCCATTCAAGGTCTCGCCTCGAGACCTTCTGCGGTCGGTCCCGACTCGTGAAATATGAAGATTAGGAATGGTTGGACCTTGCTCGTTGAAAACGCTCTCGCCTTGCGAAGGTGAGAAGAGGGTGGGGAAAGGATTTAGCCGGCGAAGAAGGTGAAGGCTGAATTTTACGACTGCTGTTAAGTTGAATGCACGACGAGAGCTATCGTTATAACCACGGTAGGATTTTTAAGCTCCATCGGCGGAAAAAAACGTTCGATTTTTTGCCTCGATGCTCAAGTTGCCGGATTAATAATGCCACTCCAATGGGGTTTATTTATCGATATCCGAAGATTATTTTTTGCTAGTTGACGGAATCCATGTGTTGTATACGGTGTTGTTTCATTAGTGTCAAGTGTTCCGTAAAGATCGGAGATGGTAAGCTTGATGGTTTATTTTATGGAGTTGGGATCGATCGGTTGGTTACTCTACAAGGTTGATCGACTTTCAGAGAATGTTCTGGATTATCCTTCTCCTGTGAAAATCTGCAGTGTTTCTTCGGATTTTTGCCGAAAGACTGTTGAAACATTTTAATACTGTAGTTAATCACTAGCGATAATTGTCGATGTCACAACAAAGATAATATTTCCGTTAGGCTTTCCATGAGCAGCATTTCACCGATCATTTCAAACCAAAAGCCTGCAAAAATATGCTAGTAGGTTTCTTATGTTTCTTCGCCAGGAATAGATATGATTCGAGTGCAACACCGTAACGTTATTCTGCAAGTTACGACCTCATAAAAAGATCAATATGATATTGCTTATTGAATATTACGAGGAAAATACAAAGAATTCAGAAAATCCAAACCTTTGTTTTAAATCAATCAAATGTTAAGAGATCGCCTTGTAAGGAACTCACTCTGAGCAGTTACAGGAACGGATCTTAAAAAACCAGCCGAGGGTTCTGGTGGAGGGGCCATTTAGGGTAATACCTAATCTTAAGGCAACGACAGTTTCAGTGCTTTATTTCTTTGCAACTTAATGTTGAAGTGAAGTCTTGTTTCAGAAAATCTAATATATGATAAGTTGTAGTAGAATTACTTCGATTTTAGGTTGAAATCTCCGTCTTTTCCTAAGCAAACTATTTGTTATGCAGAATCGTCAAGGGTTGACCGATCCCCTTCTCTAGAATCAACAATTAACAGTATACATTCTGCTCTTGTCTTTGCTTCATTTTTATTATATATTTTAAAATATTATTTGTATTTAATATTATTTAGTAATTATTGAGAACTTCATCAGCGAACTTCTTCATTGTTTCATAAATTCAGCACCTTATCCATTTTAAGGAATTTACCTAATAGAAGCCTTATTAGTAAAAATTATGCTTAATTTGTCTTATCGATGGATAATAATTGTATTATTTTCGTTCATTTTTTTCATTGAACTTTTGTTTCATTTACCTTGGGAAAAGGCAGAGAAGAAAACACACACGAGCAAAGGATCTTTTACCTTCGGTGTAATGCGATGCTTTTTCCAAATTTATCTGATTCCTACAGCCATTAGCTAAATAATTAGAAATCCATTATAGATAAAATTATTTCATTATAGCGCTTTATTTCTTCCCGCAGGAAGTCTTCCGAAATAATGAACTAGCAATCATACAAAATTATGGCATTTATATCTACCTTTAGAATCTTAATTAAATATTCGGTAATTGGTTAAAGTAAATATCTCTTCTCTCTTTATTTTTTCGTAAATATGGAGCATTATTAGGCTCAAAAGAGTGGGTGCATGGGATAAAGAAATCCAATCCATCGCTTAGCATCCTAATTGGACCAAAGCCTAACCAAACAGCATATCCAGTGGGCAATACGTCGTCAGTTATCGAGTCCGAAGCCCGTTCCTTCTCGGCCTCTTTAGACTCACTAATTCAGTTACTTTTCCGAATTTTGAGTGTTTGTCCAAGCAAAGCCCTCACCGTAAAACATTTCAGGGACCGCTTTCACAGCATGAGAATACGTTTCCCAGTTGCCTATTAGGGGTCAAAGAGAATGTAGAGTGTATCCTTGTTTTTATATCCTCTGTTCAGGAAATTTAAGTGTAATTATTTTCGTTCCGGTTTCCGCTTCGGTCATTGAAAAACGTTTGGTTCATATGCACTTTCACTAAGCCACTAGCCACTGTCGAACCGCTTTGATCGCTCCGGACAGGAAATATTTGAATCCTCCAAATGATCATAGAAAAATTTCTTGTTAATATAAAATTTAAGTAAATTATTGGATAATACCAGTGATATTCAAGTAATAAAGTATGAGGTCAGTTAATGAAGATTAAATGTTTATCAGTGGGTGGGAATCCTCAGTTGTAGACAATTTCTAAATATAGCTAATGATAAATTTAGTTAATAATACTTTTAATAATTTATTGGTATTATTATTTTAGTATTAATTATTTAGTAAATACTATATTTTTAATTATAACCGAAAATCGAAACTAAATATACAACGGTGTCCTGTTTTGGTACAGCTTCAAGATAATTCATTTTTTGGATCCGTTTAGGTTTTGGTCCGGTTTGATTCCTTGCCACAATTGCAAGTCATTTTGAATTTCGAACCAGAAAACTTAGCTTTCTTTCTTATTTGGAAAATTTTCCAATCCGTCGATAAATATTTCCACTAAGATGGCGTCGACAGTGATACTTTGAAACGTTTCCATACCCTCGTTAAAGTCTCCGCGTCCGAACCCCGGAAACCCATGGGAATGGAATCTAAAAACGGTGAAATTGGAGCATAAGGTAGAGTTTGGGGACCGTCCATGGCTTCTTTGGGGAAGGCGGGCTTCAATGGCGCCAGGATCCAAGTAGTCGAAGCAAGATTCATCTAGGTATTAAGAAAAGAGAGTGCAAAAAATTCTCAGGCAGAACAGAGAGAAGGAGAGATGTATAAACACAGGTAATGACGCCTAATTCCTATAGCCCCGGGGCGGGCGAATCCCCGTGGGCACTTTTCCCGAGTCTTTCGCCCCAGAGCGTTAATTTGGGCCCTCCAGCTTTTGGACCCTCTTTAATTCCCATCCTCATCGGAGTTCCTTTAGACCGACGTCGCCGTTTCGCTCTGGCGCCTTCATCTATTTCTCTTAACGCGTCCTTTTTTGTATTTCTCGCTTCTTATCCCTCGCGATCTCGGATTCCAGTACTTTTTTACGCCACCATTACGACGGAAAGCGCACTTTTACGGACTATATCGCAGCATCAGCCTTGGAATATTCCCCCGTCCCCTAATCACACCTTGATTTATATTCCTCTAATTCCGGGACCTAATTTTCAATTATCAAAAACAATTTGATCGGAGTTTTCTTTCGGAACGGATTTAATAATCCCACGCGCTTGGCAGCAGTTTTTTTAATTGCGTCCTTAATTCCCTTTGTTATCACGTCTGAAGAAAAAGAACTTCCTCCCGAGGTTCTTTCTGTTCTTCTGCTTATTACTTCTACGAAGCTATTACGGAGGTTTTCGAGAAGTTCGAAGGACTTCCGGGAAGAGACGTTTTCCTCAAATATTTTAATTAACGTCCCTTCCGCAAAGCCAAGGAATAATTATAAGTCGGGGTGAAATTTTGAAGAAAATTACAGTTAATTCATATCCACAGTACCCATTAGCTCGACAAATAAAAAACGTGGAAAAAACTCTCATTTGTTTGCTGGCTCATCCTTGCCCGTGAGTTTGATTCTCCCTTGAAATATCATCGAAATCTCATCCGAATTTCCTGTAACGTTTACTGCTCTTCACAGTTAACTGTTTTTCAACTATCACCAAAAAAAGCATTTATCCATGGACGCGTACCTCTGTATTTTTCTTATCTGTGGTGTCTATAACATTTTTCTTTGTGTAAAATTCTGTTTGTGGACATCAGAACGGATCTTAATAGGTACTGTAATATTCAAGGAAAGTTTACCAGCACTATGAGCAGAAAGATGTATTTTGAAATACCGTTACTTAAAGGAATATGATAGAATGTATGGAGATGGAATATATTTTCCTTGTTTTTTCTAGTCTTCTTGGAATAAACTGTAGCTGAGAGTGCAGTTAGCTAACACTTTAAGTTTGAAGATCAAGTGATACATTTTTTTTGTTATTGAACCGTTATACGAGGGGTTTTCTAAAACCACCCGGAATGAATCTTTACCGCGTTTGAGATTGTATCAAAGTAAATGTATGCGTAAATAATTAATGGGGAAGCGTAGTATCTAAAAAGTAACAAGTGTGTAAAGTACAAGTATCTAAAAATGAAAATTCTTTATAAATTTAGGATCATTTATTCGAACGACAGTGTTTCTCTTCTAGGAATTCTTTTGATGACTTACCAATGTATGCAGTTTGTGAAGGAAAACTTATTCTTCACATCGATAATTATAGAGATCAGATCCCATGTTCTGACGATTATTTGCAAAAATGTTTGCAGTATTTTAAGAATGAAATTGAGATTAACAGTAGATTTTTCCATGTCGATTCACAGATGTGTTTGATGTTTAATAGTTATTACGATGGATTTCGATGATACTAATTTACTTGGTTGACAACGAGGGACCTATTAAATGGGATTCTACGCATTCATCAAGAAAAAAGAAATTGAGGAGATCGATGTTTTATGAAGTCGCACATAAAGCGAATGGAAAGAATATTGAAATGATTTTAAACTTTGTCGAATTAATTTTTTTTCGTCCTCAAAAATGTCCGTATTGAATAAGAGAAGTAATTTAGGAAAATTCGGGAATATAAGTGGAAAGGATGAATCAAAGATTTGAAATTCTTTGGCGATTTTGTATAGACGCAGCTTAAATATTATCTGCGAATCTTGAAAATAACCTTTGTTGTGTATTTTACCATCTCGCATACTTCGATTAATATCTCTAAATTTCCTACATTACTTCCGTGGTCTGATCGAGGCGTAAGCTTTATAATTATTGCAAAATATTTGTAAAATCGTTTAAATTGACGGAAATAGTTCGGTCGTAATGTTCGAATCTCGAAATCTTACATTTAAACCTTTCATGCTGTAAGTAAAGAGGAGGGGAAGAGACGAATATTTGACAAATATAGAAATGTGATACAGGTTTAAAACTACAGAAGAGAAAATCAAAGCTTATTTTGTAATCTCCATGTTATTTTCTACGCCATTTGTGCTATTATATCTGGTTGGTTTAGTTGATAGTTTTCCACATAAAGTACAAAATTAACATAAGATGAAAAATTAATTACACCGATTCCAACAGCGTGAGAGGATATTAAACTTGTGATTTGATCTTTTGTGCAAGAATTAAGAACTCTAAGCTCGCCTTCACTTTCCTTTTATCTGAACCCTATTTCTTGAACCGCTGGAAAGGCAAAAATATTCTTTATTCCCTCCCACCTCGTTAATCTTCGACGTACGGTTTCGAATAACACTTCACGGTACCCGGTTCCTTTAACATCAGACGCAAAATGGGTTATTAGTCGCCTAATCCGCTGCAGAGGCGTTGGGGCACCTCATTTTTCGCTTCCGCTCCGGAGTCCAAACGAGGTGTCGACAAATTGGCGATGGAGTTTCGTTGAGGATATGGCCTGATGGCATAAAGGGGCGGGCTGGAGGTGTTAGAGGAGACTCGAGCTATTAAGAGGCGGCGCTGGAACGCCGAAGAGGAAGTGTTGAAGTCGGATGGCGTGGGTGGCAGAGGAATGGTGTTCGCGAGTTGAAAAGAACTCTCCTAGAGTAGAATTCGTGTAATTGGCCACCTGCCTAGTCGACCTTCCTGCAACCCATTTGCCGAATGGGGTCGACCTTAATTTTTTTTCCACTGCTCTTTTCCTTCGGGTCCCCATTCGCTCGGTAATTATTTTTTATATCGCCTTATGTTCTTTCCGTGGATAAAAATTGTTGGCCGGGGGATTGTTCCTTTCTTCACCTCGGCGGCATTCCCCTCTCTGCGAGCCAGGTTTCCATAAATATGAGGCCTGAAAGGGAAGGCAAATTCCCGAAAAAGGGTTGCGGCGTGTGTTCCTCATTTGTTATTTTGAAGGATGGGATGAGTGTGGCTCGGGAGGGAGGATTCCTCATGGGTGTTCACGAGGTTGTTCGTCTACGCTCATAATGGGGGTTAATGAAAGCTTGGGTTTATTCGCCGAGCATGAAGATATGTCGATGTGGCTATTGCTTGCGTTCACTTAGCGCGGAATGTCATCAATATTAGGATAAAAAACATTGGAAGTTGCTACAAAACCGCTGGAGATATATCGGTTGCACCGGGTATCAAATCGTGGACTAGTTATACCAGTAGTGGGCGAAGTGCTTAACAGGCAGACAGTCTCACTGTAAATTACATCTCGCAGGGTGTAGGAGTACACCATGAATACTCTGTGCATTAAATATTTTTAATGATTCGTAGAGAGGCTTGCTGGTATGTAATTAACTCCATCCGGGGCCTGACGAGCAACCAGACTCTGCTTTTCTGTACATCATATGTTGGAGTACTATCCCTTTAATAGACAGAATTCCATCGCATATGCTGTTTAAAAATATTAATCCAATCGTTTATTTCAAATTATTAACGCTCTTGGCATACCATTTCAGCTAGTAGATATAAGAGAAGTGTTTTGAACCTCTAGTAGCAAACTTCTCTCTCCTATGATTTTGTCAAACACTCCGGAACGAGTAAGTGCTATCATGCTTCACTACTGTGGTAAGTTGTGAACTTTCTTTCGATAGTGAATCTTTGTTTAGGAAATCGTGAAATTTGTGGCAGTTTTATTCCAGCTATTCCAACCCTCAAAGATTAAAGGAAAACGGGTAATAAGGGTGACTTTGCGCAAGATGGTGCACACCCAGGAAAAATCCCAAGGAAGAATGGACTTGAAAAAAGTCTGACGGGACAAGGAATCGAACCCGGGTCTCCCAATTGCCGGTCGGGTGCTCTGTCCGTTGAGCTATCCCGGCAGAAAATATCTGTTTCAAGTCCATTCTTCCTCAAAGATTATTTGAATTCTTGAATTCCCATTGCATTTCGATGCATAGACAAAGTCGGAAAATGAACAGTTTTCATACACGCATAAACCTAGGTATTAGTTCCTTATTTCAGCCTAGATTATCGTATATTTTAATATTTAACTTTTCCATTAACTTTTCTTTTATTATGAGCATGTTTTTACATGAGTATGATCTTATAACATAATCAGCAAAAGTAAAATATTGACCTGCAGAAAATTTATTTTCATTGAGAATGAAAACGGTTAAAGTAAACCGTTTTATTTGATACTAAAGCCATGGTTTCATTGCTTGTAAATCAGTCATCCTTAAACTTTTATGAAGTATCACAGTAGATCAAATCACTCACCGATGAAAAGCTATTTAAAAAGATAGTTCGTTCCAGAATTATCCTTTTTAGCCAAAATACCATTTACCAGAGACCCAAGAAAGTAAAAAACAAGTAATTACAACAGTTAAAACGATACCCTCTCACTAATAAGCAAAAAGTTGAAATATAAAACAAAATTTGGTATTATTTGAATTCTTGGGTGTATCTACGCGCTAGCACACGAAAGCACGCTTTAGTAGAATACGCATTCGTCATTTGAATTTAAAAACAAATTTAGGAAAAGGGTTAGTTATAATGGTTAATTTTAAGTTGAGGAACCACTCTAGTTGAACCAGAAATCTATCAGTTAGAGTTTCAACTTCTAACCCAAAAAGCCGCATTAAAATATCCTTTTTATACACAACTCATCGAACCATGATATTTTCTGTCCCGGTTTTCCACCCGGTTCAAAGAGAAAACCAAATTTCGGTTCAGATCCGGTTCCGCTTTTTTACCCACGTCGAACCGGTTTGAGCCTTTTTATCCGTTCTGACCATGCAATGTTATATTCTTCTGAAAGTATGTATTATTATTTCCTGTTTTCTTCTGCAGTACTATACCCTAAATTTTAGAATAAAACTGTAGTAATAGTTGCTTGCAAGTCGTTACTTATATTCAGCAAACTTTTCTCCAGTCACGCTTATGTAAAAAAAATGCACCGTTAGGAGCCCAGAATCGGAAGGAAATAATGAACGGTTTTCGGAATCAGTTCGAGTTGAAGATTTTTTCTGAAATCGGTTTTCACTGCAGAAACGTTTTTTTCTGTTTCTGTTTTCCGTTCGTTATCGGTTCGATGCCCTGTTTATGTATCCTCGTGCTCTATAGTGACTGCCGCGCCTTAACATCTTTCTTTGATCTCGAATCCAGTGCTCCAGAAGTGCAGAGAGAAGCTTATCCTAGCAGTATCTATAGGAAACTTATCGTTTGATTTACAACCCGAGACTTAATCACGTCTCTGCACCATATCGCGTGAGCGTATCTTCGCCAGCGTCCTTTCTGGTTCGTTCTTTCACGATACTGCCTCGCCCCCTCTGCGGGCTCTTTTTTGCCCACGTTCAGTCCAAACGGCGTCCCGGAAAAAAAGTTCAGCCCGCCGTATCTCCTCGTCGCCTGATAATTATTAATCTACGCTCTCAACCCCCCGACTGGGCGGCCTTTTCCCCGTCCGGGGTGGTTGTGTTCCAGGCCTGGGCGCCAGGTTCGGCAATTAGGCCTCCGAGGTGAACGAAGCGGAGGGTTAGAGGCCGGCTGGGATTAAATACCGCTCGATTCTCGTTTTCTCATTTGCCGCCTTTCCGTGTCTATTCTGTTCTTTCCGTTCTTTGAACGTGTGTCAGCCTTTTGGTGTTTCCGATAACTTTTTTCTCCTCCCTCGGTTCGGCGGCTCTTTTGTTTTGTGGGTCGTCTTAGGTGGCCCAAGAGATGGTAAAGGAGGTTTAGATTGTTTGCTTCCTGTCCTCAAGGTGAACGCGAGACTACAGGATATGTGCTCTTTCGTGGTTTTTCACCTCGTAAAGTCTCCAATTTTGAAGGGACCGATCTCTATTTAATAAGAGATCAATCGTAACCGATTTTCTTGTAATTCTAGCTGCGTTGTATATTTATCATCACGAAACTACTGAGGAAAAAGGCTGAGATCACTGTTCGACGTGATGGATCATCGATTTTTTAGATGAATAATTAATCTCCAGTTCTATATTTTTGATTATTCCTTTCGGAAATATGACGGCGAAAATATTTCCATTACTCTTTAGTGCATGTAACTGTCACCGTATCTTTGTGTCGTCTTTTTTAGCTCTTTTCATCCACACTTCACTGACGCTGCGGCGAGATGGTTAGCGTGATAGCGCTGTAACACCGAGGTCCCGGGCTCAAATCCCGGTTATACGGATTTCTTTTCGGTTCGAGAATGGTTGTGCGTGATCGTCCGTTATGGTTTAAGCTCACCTCTGTAATTGTCTAGTAAAGTAGTTTTTATGGTAATCCAATAAATGAATTTTATGGGAAATGTATGAATAAACTATGAAACCTTATTTGGGCTCCGTGGTATGATATAAATTGGTTAAACATTTTCCGAAAATGGCGTAGGGTAAACTAATTCGTTATATTAAAAATAATTGAACAGTTTTCCGTTTGAGAACATGATTCGTATCACTCTCTTTTAATTGTTTTCTTGAGTTAAATATGTATCATAAGTGAAGAAGCGTCCGATATTATGCCCCATTTCTCATCCTGCTTAGCAAATCTTAAGGTGAATTTCTGGAACTTCAGGATGCAGCCGGCAAATTCCAATTTCGGCCTCTGATTTTCTATGTAGGAACCGAAACATTTAGTTTTCATGTAAACATGTTTTATATTTATATTTCCAAGCCACCTATCGACTTGTCAGAGAATTTTACATTCTCTCCTGCTGACTATAGAAATCAAAATAAATTCAAGGACATGGATATCCCTCTATATCAGCGGTCGCCAACCGGTGGAACCGCGGACCAATGGTGCTTTGTGGAGAAATTTCGGCATTACGTACAGATTTTGTTTTTGTTGTATTTGAATTTTCTTCGTGTCACCAACACGCGACTACATGAATTTCATGTAAATAAAATCTAACTTCAAGTATAATTTCTTCACATAAATTGGCTCTCTATTATCATAAACTCTAGTATTAGCTTCACAAAAAGGATTAACTCATGTGCAGCCATTCCATTCTTTCTAGCCATTCAGTTTCAGAAGTCGCAGTTGCACAGTCATATTTATAAGAAGAATGATTTTTTTTACCTTTCCCTTAGAATATTTGAGTAGTAAAGTTAATGTGAATTTAATTCATACTAAAATTAACAAATTTGTGTAAAAGAAACTTTTGTTTGTATTCGCTATGCTTTTCACACTAAAATTATTTTCAAATGCAATCCCCTAAGTTTCCAAACATCTTTTACCTCTTTGTCCAGGGGTATATATTTCTGTATTTTTTCTTTGTGTTTTGAGTCTATATTTCCTATGTTCGGAATGGAGATGTCTATTAGATTAGTCCATTTCTCAAGTTTTATATGAAGAGTTATATCCGGGCTATTGCTTGGTCTTAATTGGTCGGTTATAACTTTTCTATTATGGAAAATCTTGATTGAGTCATTGGCATGACTGAGTGAAAAAGCAAGAGTTAGCACGTTTCTAAACGTGAATTAAAGTAAATTAAAATAATTAGTAAAATAGAATAAAAGAACGTTCGTGTAGTAGATCGATGCAGTTACTATAACAATGATCAACAGCGACATTTCGCGCTGAATCGGACGTGAATCATTCAAATTCCGCCTTCGGAAGAGAAATTTAGATGCCATGTGGAAGATTTTCATTCACGGAATAATTTTCCCGCTTATGATTCGCTGAATTTTAATGGAAAGGATTTTTCGCGCCTCCGAGTAGTGGTTAAGTTAGTCATTTATTTAAGCTTCTCCGTGGACTCAGATCGTTGTGTGGTGGGCTGAGAAGCGGGATCTTATTCGTTGCCGGCGAAAAGGACGTGGGGAGACCTAAACGTTCGTTGCTTTCCCTCCCGTAATCACTCTCCTTGAAAGCATTGACGGACGTGGGTGCCTTTCGGGGAGTGTAATTAGGTGTCGGCTCCTGTGCAGTGAGCGAGGTCTCTTGAAATTTTCATCGAACTCCCCCTACAGATTTAAAATAGAATTGTAAAGGCGACATCTGGACGAAAGCAAATATCGCTAGTCATTTATTTTTGACTGTGCAGCTCGAAGATGACGCGCAGGATTTATTCGAGTTCTTCGAGGAACCGCGGTGGCGCTCCTAGTTTCTTTCTTTCTCCGAGTGAGGTTTTTGCCAATAACTTTTGTGGGATAGGTTGCAGATAATATGAACCGGTTATGAGCCATGTGTAATTTTAAAATCTTAACTTTGGACCGTCATTTTTAGCTCTGGTTGTCTTCCTTGTTGTGAAATATCCGTTTCTTGATATCCGATTCCCGGCTTGTAAAATTTATTTTGGTTTCGGTTTTGCCTTTAAGAACCATGGAACCGGATTTTGCCGTATCACATAGCCTGTTACCGGTTTTCACCGGTTGAAGCTGCTCTATCCGTATTTCTCTTGAAACTATTACCGCTAGTGACTGTTTTAATGTATTTTTCATTAAATTCTCGGAAAATGTTTTGATATTTTTCACCAGCTTAGCATCGGTTGAATTTTGTTAACGCAAGTTTTAGGGAAAAGCTTGTATCATTAAAGAATTATAGCATTATGTAATATACATTTAATTAGTAAAGTTTTGCTGGAGAGGCCGGAAATGCTATTTTTCATACTAAAAGTTGCCTATCTGAGGTGTAATTTTTGCCATATGGTCATAATATCAGTATCATTTTGTTATCATAATATATTTGATGCATTATATCTGTTCAATAAAACAATTAATTTCTCTTTAATTATTGCCACGTCCATTTATTAATCTGGGGCAAGCTCATACGAATATGATGTAGTGGCAATTAAGGTATTGAGTTATAACTGAATTTCTCCGCTCGCATATTTTTCTTCTTTTGCTTTTTTGACTCTGAATTTGTTGTCGAATATTTTTCTTGTTACACTACACTACTCTGCATTACAGCAAGCGCCTTACATTTTGGGCATTAGGTAAAATATTCCAGGACATGTTCGTTAAGTTTCGCCACTACTCTAACTCGAGTACAGTTTGGATGTAACTTTAAAATAAAGTATGATTTACCTCTCTTAATTCACGTTCTATATCTTCTATAACTGAATTTCTCCGCTCGCATATTTTTCTTCTTTTGCTTTTTTGACTTTGAATTTGTTGTCGAATATTTTTCTTGCTATACTACACTACTCTGCATTACAGCAAGCGCCTTTTATTTTGGGCATTAGGTAAAATATTCCAGGACATTTTCGTTAAGTTTCGCCACTACTCTAACTCGAGTACAGTTTGGATGTAACTTTAAAATAAAGTATGATTTACCTCTCTTAATTCACGTTTTATATCTTCTATAACTGAATTTCTCCGCTCGCATATTTTTCTTCTTTTGCTTCTTTGACTTTGAATTTGCTGTGGAATATTTTTCTTGTTACACTACACTACTCTGCATTACAGCAAGCGCGTTTTATTTTGGGCATTAGGTAAAATATTCCAAGATATTTTCGTTAAGTTTCGCCACTACTCTAACTCGAGTACAGTTTGGATGTAACTTTAAAATAAAGTATGATTTACCTCTCTTAATTCACGTTCTGTATCTTCTATAACTGAATTTTCAGCGATCAGCTCTTCATAACTTCTAAATTTCCTGTGTGGTTTCCTATAGCTTTGATTCAGTGGGAGTGAACCTTCCCTGATTTCTGGTGCCGCACGAATAATCCGGTACTAATTCCCTATTCTTTAATTTTCTTTACCCTCAGTACGACCTATTCTATTCTAGTAAACACCACAAACGTATGATGATGCATTCTACGATATAAACTATGAAACCTTATTTGGGCTCCGTGGTATGTAATGTATCATCATTCATTCACCCCGATCCACATTTCTCTTTTCGTGGATGTAAGTACGTGGCCAAATTCATTAGCGCGCCGCCGTAAACAAAGAGGAGAGGGATAAATTAAGGCGAGAGATGAATACTGGAAACTAGCGATTGTTGAATGCATCATTCATTGCTCCCCTATATTTGGTCATGATGAAGCCGATAAAGATTTCCCATTGTTTCATTCCACCATTTCCATAATCTCATCTACCCTCCGTGCCCCTCCATATCTGTCTTAGCTCCTCTTGTCCTCACTCCTAACCCAATTGATAATCCCCAATCTGAAATTTAAAAGATCCACGCCGCGGCCTCCCCGCTTTTCTTGGCGTGATGCAAATGGCATTCAATCTCATGTCAATGATGGGGCTGGAGAAAAGGGTGCGCAGTTCCTTCTTTTTATTCTATTTTCTCATTCGCTCTTATTTCCTTCGTCCTTTTCCCTTTCTGCGTCTTTTGACGAATGCTTTGTATTTTTTGTCTTCTCCATTTTTACGGTGAGGTACAGTCAGTGGTTATAGTAGTAGTATTTTGTAAAAGTGCTTCGAAAATTAAGATCATTTCGCACAGAGGGTCTCCCATCAGGAATGGAACCCAGGGCCGCTTATACAAAGGGCGAACTCGCAGTGCTCTTACCTTTACAGGAATATCATGGGTTGTAAATTTGAGCGAAGTATTGCAAATCATAGATACATTTGGGTATTTGTTAATATTGGTTGCTCTTTCATGATACGGGAACGTATAAATGAACCATCAGTCCTTTATATATTATAAAACCTGTACAATATTATGTGTGGATATCGTTCAGAATGATAATTGCCAATTTAGCGATTTTTCAACAGATTCGGTGACTTTTCCTTGTTTAGCGACTTATTTACTGCTTAAGAGGCATTTTACTTTTTACTTAGAAAGTACTCATACTCCTATATCTACTCGTAATATAACATGTTTAGATGTTAATTAACCAAAATAGCATTACGTTTAGTACATAAACGACTAAAAAAATACTATAGGTTTGATTCATGTAATATCTGAACTTAAAATATTATTATAAAAGCTAATTTAAGTCCTTTTATTCTTTTGTTTTCTTTTACACAATAATCCTTTTAACTTGGCGGCCTTTTAGCTGATTAAAGAGGTACCTGTAGCGTCATTTTAAAAATAAAATTGGCATTTATGTGAGTATCTCACACCCTTCATTGTTTTTCACCGAAGGCTCTGGAGAGAGATTGAGGCTTATTGGAAAAGAAAAGGAGTTGAATACTTTGACTCTGCTTTAGTGTATGTTTTGTTATAATGTTACCACCTTATGTAGCATAATCGCATTCAAATATTAATAATACTTTGCAGTTTCCTATCTTATGTATACATAAAAAGTATTCGAATTATTATATTGTTTCCATGTAGAAAATTGTCAGGACTATAAGTTACTCGTGTTTATAAGAAAAGTGTTTTTTTATGGCTTACGTAGTACATGGAATCGCTAATATTAAAGGCGGAAGTACTTCTCTGCATATACTTGTTTTGCTTTTTCCAGTTACGTTTTCTTTGTTTCGAGGAATACAGCTATTTTTTGTAACATATTATGACCTTTGTGGTAAAGTAGTGCTACATAAGTGGTTCTTCCTCCCTTTTCAACTAATATGTAAAATTAGTAACTTATGATATTTGTGATTTATACACGATTGAAGATCAGCTCCAAGAAAGAGATTTATTGTAATCATAAGACCAGTAGAAAGGAAATCACTAATTTGGCAATCATATTTTAGATTTTAAAGAAAAAGATGCTGATCGCTGACTCCTAAAATATTTTCAGAACAGTTACAAAGATCGTAACTTTCTCCAAGTCCAGGTGAAAGTTTTATCAAAATAAATTGAATTCCATATTAGTGTTTTTTCAAATTTCCTCATTGCATCCACGGAGTGGTGTTTGTTTGTTGGCGAATTTCTGTTCTTTAAAATGCCTGAGTTACTCTTCTTTCAATATCAACCACGCTTTTGTTGTCATAAATTGAATTACTTACTTAATTACTGCCCCTAATAGCACATTTAGCAGATTACCCAATATTTTTTGTCATAAATTGAATTAATTACTTAATTACTGCCCCTAATAGCAGAACTCCTTTGCTTACTTTGTCATTGCGCCTTCAATATTCATTTATATCGCAGCTTCTTTTATCTCTCACTATAGTTTTATTATCCGTGGTGTTTATTCTTGTTGTGATGGGTCCTTGTTGAAGTAAATCTAGCGAACGATTTATTCATATAGCTTTGAAAATTTCTTTTCGTTGCTTAAATTTATTCCCTTCTATTATGTAATACATACCTTAGCTCTATTAGGAGTATGGAAACCGCAGTTATACGTATAGAGATGCAGCATCAAAAAATAGCTTTTTAGAATTTTCCACTGTTTCTGACGGGATCCTGAAATACCTTTAGAACTATCTTTAACAATCATAATACTTTGATTAAAAAGAGTAGTTTTAAGTATGAAAGTATCGCTCATTATTGCAAAGAATGTGGGACTTGTATGCATAAAAATTGTGAACATTTTAAATACATAAGCTCTACCTGAACTGAACGTGATGATCACCGATGGTTGAAGCTGTAACTTTGTGAAACTCCATATCAAATCATGAAGTAAAAAAATCATTTGGTTAGTGGTTTGGTACGGAATTAGTGTAGAAAGGGCATCTTCGGAAGTGGATGCGTACGTGATGGCCGCCAAGTACTCGCTTCGCGGTCTCACAAATTCGGCGCATTTCCTATTCTTTCGTAACTGTATCTTGGGCATATCGACAAGGATCTTCTCCGAGATGGTGCCGAGGAAATAACTACGCAGTACCCGTAACCTACTGAAATTTCCCCTGCTTTTCATATTGAACAGTAACTTGGGTTTCTGTTTGTCTCTCGTCGACTATTGATATTAATTATTCAAGTGTTCTCAAAAAGGCTACCAATTTATGGGGTAAGGATTATTGTTAGTACGATATTTATTATTATCGATGGACCAGGATCGTTAAAATTATTCCTTTTCTGACTCAGGAACAATACTATTTCATATTCCTTTATGGAATATACATTTCTGTTCCAAAAATACAGAATTTCAAAATTATGCAGGTGAATCGAGGAGTAAGCCGTGGATTTGTCGACTCCAAAACGTTAATGTTCACAGTAACTATGCAAAATTTTCAACTCTTGTGAAACGTAAGTATAGTTATTTCAACCATTAATTTATAATATAACATATATACTTTCCTCTAAACTACTCTGATATGTTTTTCTTCGAATAAAGGCTCCGGGTTTGATTCCCTATGGGGGGCCCCTCCATATCTGTCTTAGCTCCTCTTGCCCTCACTCCTAACCCAATTGATAATCCCCAATCTGAAATTTAAAAGATCCACGCCGCGGCCTCCCCGCTTTTCTTGGCGTGATGCAAATGGCATTCAATCTCATGTCAATGATGGGGCTGGAGAAAAGGGTGCGCAGTTCCTTCTTTTTATTCTATTTTCTCATTCGCTCTTATTTCCTTCGTCCTTTTCCCTTTCTGCGTCTTTTGACGAATTCTTTGTATTTTTGGTCTTCTCCATTTTTACGGTGAGGTACAGTCAGTGGTTATAGTAGTAGTATTTTGTAAAAGTGCTTCGAAAATTAAGATCATTTCGCACAGAGGGTCTCCCATCAGGAATGGAACCCAGGGCCGCTTATACAAAGGGCGAACTCGCAGTGCTCTTACCTTTACAGGAATATCATGGGTTGTAAATTTGAGCGAAGTATTGCAAATCATAGATACATTTGGGTATTTGTTAATATTGGTTGCTCTTTCATGATACGGGAACGTATAAATGAACCATCAGTCCTTTATATATTATAAAACCTGTACAATATTATGTGTGGATATCGTTCAGAATGATAATTGCCAATTTAGCGATTTTTCAACAGATTCGGTGACTTTTCCTTGTTTAGCGACTTATTTACTGCTTAAGAGGCATTTTACTTTTTACTTAGAAAGTACTCATACTCCTATATCTACTCGTAATATAACATGTTTAGATGTTAATTAACCAAAATAGCATTACGTTTAGTTCATAAACGACTAAAAATGAATACTATAGGTTTGATTCATGTAATATCTGAACTTAAAATANAAATTTATTTGAATTTTAAGTTCTAAAAGTTGCAATATTAGATGGCTGTTTCCTTTTTTATTTCATCATGTTTATGCACACAAATACTGAACTGTAGTTCAAAGTTAAATATAGGTATTTCATATCAGATTTATAGGTATGGAGTTGGTGGAAATGTATGAAACCGTTCTTTGACTGTTAATGATAGTAATTTCTTTGGGTTTTGATCGAATTTAGAATTGGACTGCTACCGTAATGATTGTATTCCAAGTTTGATTTTGTTCCGCATTGAATGTCTTTCACATGACTCAGGTGCTCTTTAAAGTTTTTTACGGTCTACAATTGTTTACGACTTTCCGCTTCCTCAGCAAAAAGTTTCGCTCGATTAAAAATACCTTGTTTCACAATGATTGAGGGAAAGTGAAAGGACTTATCCTCTGAAGTTTTGTTCGTTAATTTTTTTGTCGTAAGGTTACTTAGCTACTTCATTCTGCGTAAAAAGTAATCTTAATTGCACTCCTCTTAAGCCAGCGTGAATGAATTTTACCTTTCAAAGGCAACGCTGCTGCCTCTCCTATTTCCCCTAAGCGCATGAAATTGCGCCTCAGTTTCGCATTGTATTGTCACGTTTTGCAGTAAGAAATAGCTGCATTTGTCAGCATATCACATTGAAGCATGGAAAGGTACGAGCAGTAACGATATTCCGGAGTTTATTTTCTCAGATAATTTATTTTTATTATGATAACGAACTAGCATGTCTATGCAGCTTTACGATCGGAGGTAAGTTTGGACCTCAAATACGTTAAACTATCAAAGTCCAAGTTGAGGGAATGAGGCTTATTAGGTAAGATGAGGAGTGAGGAAGTGCCGTTTCTCTCTTCACTGGACTGGATTTTTATGAGTGGAGAACGTCCAAGCGCAACATACTGAGCCAACGAATGATAGTTTTCCATTGCATTCTAAAAGGAATGACATTTCATAAGGAGGAAATGAATACAATTATTCAGCATCGTTCATACCTTGATAGCTTTCCTGTCATCACAACCATTAGCAAATTTGAGGAAGAAGTTAATGAAAGATGTATTTTTCTGAGCACCAAACGCACCATACAAATCAATAAAAGTGAAATGAAAATATTCCTTTCATAAGGTTATAGTAGCAGGGACCGATAATAGTAGTATTGGGGAAAAGTTAGATAATTTCCTTTTGTCCTTGGGTTGTAATTGAGGTAAAGGAAAGCATAGTGATACAAATCTCCATGGGAAGGAACATGGCTTTTGCTTTAATTACTTCAAAGACTTGTTTCGGAAATTCAGCCATTTAATTGTGGCTCAACTAAATATTGAAAGACATAATTCCATTTGAAAACCTAGCATCTCGTGTAAGAAGGATTACCTTGACCGTATCATGATTCAGTTTGAATCAGATTCAGCGTTTGCGCTACCCAATAATTTACAATCAGCGGATAGATTCGGCTTTAATTGGTAGCATTCTATACTAAACGGTATATAGTACACAGCCTTGGCACGTGCACTTCACCGCAAGAGAACAGTTACAGTACGACCCAGGGCTTCTAGGCATATCCTCATCATCAAGTGATTCACATTCTGTTTGCTTTCTGTAACGTCTCCAAATTTTCCAAGTACCATCTTAGTCAGTTTTATATTTTGCCTTTTCGTTTTCCATTCCTGAAAATATTTCAAATTCCTGAAAAATATTTAAAATACCTGAAACCGAAGCCTATTTAGGCTTATACTTGAATGTGGAGCGGCTAGTTTACTTGCCTGAAGAAGATGGGGTCCAGAGTTCGAATCCAGATACGGACATCCAGAGGGGTGGGCAGGATCAGGCGTCGAAGTCACCACATCTACTCTGTCTCTCGAAAAAGGCACCAAAATTATATTAAAATCATCATTCTTTTAACTCAAGGTGCTTCAATTTGAAAATGTATTGATTGGAGTAAAGAGATGTTTATTAACCTTTCTCCTAGACGAATTGTTTAAACTAAATTCAAGTAAAATGGCTCTTAGAGAAAATGAAAGGCGCCGTATTACATCTTGCTTCAATCAGAATAATGTTTCGAAACATGGGCGTATATTTTGTTAGGTAAGGTCTTATCGGAACAGAGAATTTCATCAAAGTAAAGCCATAACGAAAATAATTATTATATGGCAAGGATGAGTGAAATGTGTTTCATTTAAAGAGGCGGGCTTAAAACCCGAGGATACCTGACCAGAATAGGTTACTATGTTTTCTGGGCAGTATTTTGGGCGGAATATTTGCCCAGATAGTGAAAAGCCGGGGTTCCAGTCCCAGATATGCCGACATTTTTCAATTCTGTTTATATTTAATTATTATATATTCGGAAGTTGTCAGCATATAAATCTCCAACAGCTATCACCAATCTCTAAACCCTATTATGCGGTAATTTCATCCTCATTACGAAATGCGTAGCTTTGCTATTTTCCAGAAATGCGACGGAATGAAAGTAAGCCCAATTTTCAAAACGAGAAATTGTGAGTTGCTGAAACATAGACGTGTACCCCTTGATCCTATTGTGTGAAATCGACTTTTTTACGATTGATCGAAAGTCGGAGAGAAATTAGAAATCTAATGTCAAGAAAAATATAGTGAAGCGTGAAGGTATTCGATTTCAAAATAATTATCTCCGTGAAATTTGGAAATCGACCATTGTCTCTCGCCGAAAAATAAATTGATGGGATAATTCCCCGTTTTTGTCTCTCAGCATTTAGTCCGAATGACTTTCCCTTCGAAAGTCCACTATCCCAAATCTCTAGTCAAGGTCTAGATGTTTTTTTGAAGCACCGAGTGCGTAGTGGAGTTTTATTGTTCGTATTTTATGAAATGCTCATCGTGTTTATTTTTCTTGTTGTAATAGATCGTCGTTTTGCATCATTTAACTGTTTTCTTTGAAGATTAGACCCGCGGTTAATGACAGGAAGTCAACGTTGCTTCTTATGTCCGATGTTCACATCCCAATAAGCAGAAAACGGTGCTTTTTTATCGGAGAAACGGAACAAGTAAAATTTTAGATTTCCGTGGAGTAATTCATATGATAACAGCGAAGTTTATTTCGGGAATTAACCCATTTACTCTTCTACATTTTACTCTTTACTTGTTCTTTCTTAAAGGATACAATTGTCTTAAAATAGAATTTGAAGGAACTCTATAGATTCTCTTTCAGCAATACTTTCCTAATCTAAATCTAATCTATCTATAAGCAAATATATATATATATATATATA
>KZ308164.1:1201931-1218822 GCA_000376725.2 Ladona fulva
TGTTTAATCTGTAATATTAAAAAATATAAAGAATAGTCTATTTGTAGAACGCATATCAATTGACCTCTGTGTATTATCCTTGAGAAAAATATGAAAAAACATTATATGATGAAACTTTTTTTCGCGAGTAACAAATTGAAAAGGAGCATGGATTTTCATATTGTATTGATGTATTTGCGTTCATTTACGAGTTTTTGTGGTTTAATTAATAGCAGTAATTACGGAAAGTTCTTTTTGGTAAAGAATGACATTACACACAGATAACGGAGAGTTTTAATAACTTCAGTGGAGTTATTAATATTTCAAAGTACCCGGTCTTTTTATCATATATATATAGTAATTTTATCTTAAAACGACGTATTATGCCCTCCAATTTAAACGCTTCAATCAGTTCAAGAGTTTGAGTATTTGATATGTTTAAAACGTGAAATATATCCCGTTCAGAAGCAAAAGTGTACTTCCTCAACGCTGGTTTGTCGGAGGAATGAATTCATATGTGAGTAATTGGTTCTATTAAAGACTGACATTTCCTTATATGTCGGTCTATATGTGAAGGTTACCTAATTCTGAATGTTTGTTGATTATGTTAGTTATAATGTATATTTAATATCATCAGCAGTAGCTACATATAGCGAAACGGTAGATCCAAAAAATTAAAATTTCTCGACGATAACATCAAGGAAGTAGGTTTCGGAATTGGGGCAGTTTCGGAATAATCCTGACTCTAGTTTGGCCTCTCCCTAACTATTCATTACCAAATCTGTTGATGTTTCTCTACCATTAGAGGTTTATTGTTTTTGAAAGCAAACCTGCAAAATTAATCTTTTCCATTCTCTATAGTGTGTTGGTATAGGATAAGATTATGTGTATTTGGAGGACGGAGAATGTTGCTTCTCATAAAGCTTAAGTGATTCTCTATTAAATGCCGTCAAGACCATTCCATTCTTGCGAATATTTTACAAATATGTGGTACTTTTATTATTAATTGTTATATTTTTAGGTCTATTGTTTTTATATTATTCTTGCCTATTTCATTCCATATGTCTATAAGTACCATAGAATGTATCTACGTCCACCTGCAGACATCAGCTAACATTTGATTTGATTTGATTAACTAAAGATTTGAGTATTCATCTTAACCATCAAGAAATAGAAAATAAGTGACTTTTATAAGGTAAGAAAAGAACTGAGAGAATGGTGTCCCCTCAGGTTTTATGCTTGTAGCGGTTTTAGATTGATTTCGTGACTTATGCGTAGGTAATGAGTTTCATCGCGTTATAATCCGAAAGTTGTTTGCTGCATCTTTCCCGTACTTATGTCAAGTATCATCGTGATGAGAAGAGCGTTATTATTATGTTTGAGTCTAAGAATCCCGAATATGTCAATAGACGAGGGTAGCCCAACCTAATTTTGCACTTGCGCTTGTTATACTAATTGCGCGTGCATCTTAAAGCGAGGTAAACATTGTGGGAAAAAAACTTCATTTCAATTACAATTCTGATATTCGTCACCGTTTTCTGGTAACTCTCGCTTAGGTGCCGAACATCACTTTTCAACCTCACGTTTTCAGAAGGAAGTGGTTTTGTATGTAATTAGTTTTACTGTCGATTTATCGAAATTTGGTTCATCGAACGCCTCGAGTTAAATATAAACAAAGAGGTAATGGTTAGTAAATATTTTTCTCGTGGTAATAGCCGAAACAATACTCAGAGCTGGCCAAAGGGCAAATGTCTTCTTGTCCTTTTCTATAGTAGTATTTTCTGTGCTTCTGTGGCTGAGGTCGCTTTAAGGGCCCCAGCGGGAATCGAACTAGGGGCCACTATCACAAAGGGCGAATGCGATATCCACTAAGATATCTGGGAGCCATCCATTCCCCGCTTCCTCAGTGTGATAGATAATTGTCTATAATTATGGCAAAATATTGGACGCAACAAAATTTCTTACGGATATATCGTTTGCCATATTCAAAAAAAGTTACCCTCGTAAAGTGAGGCCCCCTTAAAATCGGGACCCGGATAATTTAGGCATCCGCTTGGTCGGCCTTGACCGAACCAAAATTCATACCACAAGATGTCTATGCGGTCAGAAGATATATGTAACTTTTGGTGTAATCGATTGATTTCACTTTTTGTTTGCTTGGATCAAGAAAAATAATGATTTTAAGAACTCCTAATTTAGTGAAAACGAAATTTGGATTACAAAACATCCCGCGGTCGACTGATCCCTTTCTACGAGGATTGTCCTTATAAGAACTACCCTAAATCAACACATCTTCGAGAATATAGCTCCTGTATACTGCTTTTTCAATGATTTGTTTTTCCATGGTTATATCAACAAAATTGAAACGTCCTCTTCTCCTAGAATTTTAACCTACCTTCATTATGATTTCATAATAATAATTTATTCAATAGAAAAAAGAAGATCCCAGTTACGTCCATATAAATCATAATTATATTATTGATAAACTCAAAAAAATTCCAAATCTATTATTAATAAATATTTTCACAGTCTCCGTGGGACAAACTTATTAACAGTAAAATCGATTAAATATTTTCGAATAACCCTCACTGATAAGTTAACATAGAGTACCCATATCCTAAATATACGAGTATGTGGAAGAGCAAGAAACTCGGCTTCACAAAGAGAATAGTCGGTCGGAGCGAAGAAAAAGTCATTTCGTGTTAGGTCTTATCTTTAGTACGCGAGTAGTGTATAGAACCCTGCCAATAAGTGCTGTATTGGGGAATTAGAAAAGGTGCAGCCAAAGGAGGTACGTTTTGTGAAGAATAGCTACAATAAATCAGTGACCGTTACACAGATGCTTCCGGACGCAGGATGGGAATTCTTGGAAGTTAGAAGATTTGAACAAAGAATTAATTTACTGGATGTTCAAAGAAAATACGTACGTTCAGAGATAATATAGCCGATATAATGCGTCTAACATGTTACATAAGCCGTTCTGATACTTCGAGAAAGATCAAGGAAATAAATGCTACAACGATTCGATTGAAGAACTCATTTTTTCCATGAACGACATGCGAAAGTTATCGATTAGGAAAATAGAGGCGGGTTGCAGGGTACTTACATAGACATACATCAACAACCAAAACAATCCAATTTTCCGGGATTTGAACCTGGAACCTTAAGGTTGGTTCTCTAGCATGCTAACCACACCGTCACCGCGCCCGGTCTCCGCTTTTTACAGTTCATAAATAATCATACATGATCGGCTTGCTTTCTCTTAGTAATCCATTTCTTTGAATTTAGAAATCACATTAAAATACTAGAACGTAACTCGTCACGCATACATACTCTAGGGGAAAATAGACGATCAGTTTCTGGAGGACCACAGTAAAAAGTATAGCCAAATCCAGAAAAATGTCCATTTTCTAAAATACGTAGAAATAAAGAACACTGAGAATTGAATAGCTACAGTGTGGCAAGAATTATGTACGATATCAATTTATAAGAAGATACATCTATCAGCGTTCATCAGAAATCGGTCGATTTCTATTTTATATTTTATATTTTTCGTAGATTTTTAAAAAGTGAGTAATGTCGTAGAATATGTAAGGTTCCTTAGCAAAGCCTTCTTGGACTCAGTTCGTGATCTAAAGTACGGATTGCGCCCAATTGTGAATCCGGCCCTGAATATTGTGCAATATGACTTTCAGTGGTACGAGTGTGACCTGCGTGACTTGCCATCCCATTTGGTGGACCGCTTCGTGCAGATGTCACCCGATGAAGAGACGGAGGCCTTTCTGGAGCAGAGCAGAGAGAAATCCAACTGGGTACTTACGCAGCTGTGGCATTCCTTCGCCAGATCCGTCCTCGGTTGGTTCATGACGCAGACTTCCATCAACGGGTGAGTACGTATTTTATCGCCTTCGCCCTATGCTTGTCTTGAAATATGTAAAGTTATAAACGAAGTGGTTCTCATTGCTTCGTCCTATGATTTAAGAATCCCAAAAAGTAATCAGATCGCGTTCAAGCCTCTTTGTTGCCTACATCTTCCTGGGAACCCTTGCCAAACGCGCAGTGTTCGTGTATTTTGCACCTTTCCCATGCAATAGTGGTGTAATTCTATTTATATTAGCGATGTCGATCTTTATTCATTGAATATTTATGGTCCTCTTCTCGTTTCTCATTTCTCACCCTCTCTGGATATATTTTGCGGTATGTTTTATAGCCTGATTCGGATGGAACAATGAGAAAAACTGTCTGAAAGGGGAAATATGGCACTAGTATGCATGAAAAGTTGTGAAATTTTTAAATACTTAAGCGCTACCTTAACTGAACGTGATGATTACCGTTGGTTAAAGCTGCAACTTTGTAAAATTGTATATCAGATGGTAAAGTAAAAAATCATTTTGGTAAGTACAGAAATGTTTCCATTTGGCGACTACTACTTCTGCATCAAAGAGTATTGTCTGATTGCTACTTTTTGAGCCGCCTAAATAAAGTATTCCTCTGAAACTTAATAGGATTTTTTTAACATCCTTTGACGTGATATATTTGTTGTTCAGTTGGAATGTATATAATTTATGAAAATAGCAATCATTAATGGGTAATTCATTCAACATTCACAACTCTCGGTGTTGAAGACAAATCAGAATATATTCCTTAAATTTTCATACAATAGCCAGAATCTTGTATGGAATATACTACTGGAAAAGGCTTAAACTCTATAGACCAATATTTTACATGGAATAGAATCATTTTTTCTGCATTCTCCTCCTCAGCGATAATGGAGAAATGCTCTTCTAACTTTGTCCCTTCTGAAAGGTTGCCAAAGAATCTTTCGGAGAACTCATCTTACTCGTTGGGAAACAGCGCCGTCGATGACAGCGAGGCGCCCGCGGCCGAGACCGAATATAAAATAAACATGCGGAATGTATTATACCCCAATACCTTCACGATTTTAACATTCCGATAGCCGGAGCGGTGAAGATCATCCCGATTGTTTTAAGCGCCCGGAAATCAACAGTGAAAAGACCAGCTGCCTCCTCATTTCTTCATTTTGAAAAGCAAAATCAACCCCCTCCGCCTCTCCTTGCATCCGTGGACTTCTTTTGCCCATATAAATCACCTCCCATTAAGGCCAGTGACGGAGGTAAACTTAGCGGTTCCTCTCATTGAAATCATCTCCCGAACATAATCGCCCTCCAATGGGTCATCCCGTCCAAAGAAATACTTCCTCTCTCTCTCTCTCTTTATCACATCCCGTCTCATTTTCCCCATCGGTTCCCTTCTTTTCGGGCGATTGTACGTCCTTTCTGATGCGTTGAAAGAGTCCTCGGACAAAAGATGGCACACGAGTTGATGGTTTGATTTTTCCGGAGAATCATCGACGGTTCCAAGACGCGGGTCCGTTTGACGGCGGAATAAAAGAAATGTAAACCTTCCCTTTTTCTCTCTCCGTCCGGGTGCGTCGTTCCCGGAATTAATAATCGATAAGAGCCCGTGATTGATGCTGTTTTGTGCGCCAAGTTGGTAATAGATTCGAGGCGTTTAATCAAAAAATCGTGCGTCGTGACTCTCGCTTGGAGTGTGTGACTTGTGGATGGCTAACAATGAGGATTTTTCAGTTGTCAAGGACTGTTCGGTATAATTTTAGTCGTTGTCTGCGCCGCTTATCACAATATTGCGCTTCGATGGTGAATGGCGATGCTGCCGAGGATGCGAAGAAGAAGCTGTTGGTCTGAGTTTATTTTTGGGAGGCGGTTGAGGGACTGATGGGTGTATAACCGGGATTCTTCGTCGTCGGAATCAAGAATTTGCTTGTTTTCTCGGAGGGAAATTCCACTATGTTAGCGCCGGATTTACTAGGAGTATCTCTAGCTTCCAGATCACTTCTACGATTGTTTAAAATTCAAGAATCTTTGAGCATACATTTCTGTTACTCGGAATGCTGTTCAATTGAATAGCAAGCTCATGAATTATTTCTTGTACCGAGCGTATAAAGAAATTTATATCGATTTTAAGGAAACGTGAAACTTTAGTAACTATCAATGTGACGTCAATGATGGAAAACAAAACAGTAGAAGATTTTGGTCCCTTTAAAAAGAGTCATATTGTTAATTTAATATCTAAAAGAAAGAAGTTACAACTGTAGTGAATTATAGAATTGCATGATAACGGGAATTATTTGGTTATTCTATGTTCGAAATCTCTATGGGTAATGGTTATTCACCCCTGATTCCTAACAGGATATTTCTTGATCATTTATAATTTGACTCGCGGGAATTAATTTTTGAATATTTAAGTTAAGAGTATTTCAGACCTATATTCTCTTAAAAAGTTCTGTTGAACGGAATCCATGTTTCTCTTGTCTTATGATTCAATACCGTTTTCAGTGATTCCAGTTAATTTGGTCGGCCAAAAATGAACTATCAAACAATAATTTTTGTAAATATTGGTTCATTTGTCTGCATTACAGGTGATATAAAATAAAGTGATGAAATTGTAGAAAAAATGTATACGAGACATCGAAATTTTGAAAGTTGTGTGGTCTATCCTGAGTTCTAGGTAAGTATACTTACGAAATGAAATTTTAATTGGTCAGTTCTAGCGGTCGTAAGTCGCACAGGTCTTAAGTCGAGAACCACTTTGTACAACTGGGTTGAATCCTAAATATGAATTACTGAATTGATTGCTTGACTTCAAAGACTTTTTTAATCATCTTAGACTGTTTCCCAACCGTGGTATGCCAATTGGGCTTGAAAGCGTAAACCTTAAGTGTTATTAGAGTTTGTATTATTTACATTGTTTCTTTTCCCCATATAAATTTTGATTCATCATCGTTATTTCCAAAACAATTATCTCTTATTCGCATAAAATTCACGATAAGTTGTTAAAATATGTTTAAGAATTTTTTACATTTCTTTATTGCTCATGATGCTATACCAACCTTTAATCAGCTCAATTATGAGTAATAACTCATGAATGGATTCAGCATAGTTAAACTGGGAAAGAGAGAATTTATTTCGTTCTTTAACTGAAGTGTTATGTGACCTGTTAATTAAAAGATTCGCGCACCACTCATCTATGAAGTTTCCAATAGGTTAGTAAACGAAGTCGATACACACCGGCCAGGGCCGGCCATCTAACAAAGAGGCCAGGGTGAAAATGCCTCATTCTCTATAGTCGTATTTTTAAAAATTCTTCCACGGCTGTCATTTCACTCATTCCCGACCTCACCGAGAATCGAACCCGTGAACACTTTTAACAAAGGCGAACGCGCCACCGACTTTGCTACTCGAGTGCCAGACTTTCTTAGCTTCCTCTGACTACGTGATAAGTAACTTTTAATAAATAAAGTAAAATATTGGATGTAAAGAAATTTCTGATGGGAGTATAGTTTACCATCTGCTAAATAAAAATGTTATTTATAAGTTGAAGCCCCTTCAAATGCTAGGCATTCACGGAACTTCCCTCTTGGCCGGCCCTGATACCGGCGAATTTTTCGTAGGAAGCCTACTTGGGCAAAGCGGTCACAGCGAAAGAGAGCTCGTAGTGATTTCAGAAGCCACCGCCTGGAGCAGCATTGGTCGACACCACAGGCGCGAGTCTTCAGAGGGCGAGCAAAAAACGTAACGGACGGTCCGAAAAAAATAGGGAATTCCGTTAAGGCAGAGAATTCGGGGGAGGCAGCGTGGGAGGGAGATGGGAGGCGAGAAAGACGATGAAGGCAAGGGGTCGAACAGGGCGGTTATATCAGAAAAAAGAGGGGGCGAACAAGGGGCCGTGGGTTGGGAACAACGTCGTAGCTACCTCTCTTACACACCTGTATCCAAACGAACCCTTCATCCGTACCTTAAGAGGCCGATGCCTGGCTGGACCTTCGGAGAGTCCCCTTCCACGATCCGCCATCACATCACGCTTGTCTATACTCGTCATCCTTTATCTCTCCCTACACTCTCTTCCGACCCCACGGAAAATCACCGCGATCTATACCTCATTCCCGAGCGGGGAAATTTTTACTGGTGGGGGCGGAGAGGCTAGCGGGAAAACGTCGGCATGGAGGAGGAGGACAATAGAGCCATCGCCCTCAAGGATGCTTCTCGTTATTACGCTTCACGAGTCTCTCGTTTTTGTTTCCCTCTTTTATTTTCCCTCATTCGATTCTTTTCTACGCCCCCGCACGCCCTTACGTGTGTACTCCGTGTTCCTTTGCCCCGCCGTGTACCCATTCCAAATTCAAGTCTCCCTCATACGGGACAGATCCTTTATTGTTTCGGGGCCGTGATGGAAATTCTCTTTGGTCATGTTAGATGTCGCGGTATATGTATATTGGTTGTAATCGCGCTTCTCTCGAAAATATAATCTCCATGTTTAGTCCCTATGCCATTACTTGGCCTTCTATACATTGGATCTCCTACACCGATTTCCTCAAATCGGTGTATTGCAGCTCTATTCCTTAAGCGCGTCGGTCCACTATGGTTTCCCATTGTCTTCTTAAGTGCGTTAGGCTACTTTATTCTAGGTGCCGTAAAACACGCCTCTGAAATAGAGTTTTGGATTTGTAAACTGTCACTTCTTCTATATTGAAACAATAAAACTCATGTCTAAATTCTGCTCCTAATTTAGTTAGCAATTGCGTTTCAAAATGAAAAAAATATGCCTTTATCACTCTTTTTATCATGTGAATCACAGTTGTCGTAAAGTTTATTATTCTGATCTGTTTCACCATTTTGACGATTTTATTCATAACGATTATGTGTATTTGTAAGTCCATCTATAATTTTCGAGCGTGCGTTCTCTAGTATCTAACGTAGGAATCGATATTGTTTATTAAAAATAAAGATCAGTTTTTCCTCGAGGTTTGGAATGACGCCGTCCTTTCTTCGTTCTGAGAAGCATTTATTATGCGAAAAAGACATTCTTGGAGTTCAGCTGATCCTAATGTATCCCTCTTCACGATAAATCCCCTGGACTGAGTGATTACGAATTATATTTTTTATTCTCCTTTGATATTGAGATATTTATACCCATTAAATTTAGGCATTATGCATAAATACCTGAAGATATTATATAATAGTCCTCACTCAGAGAACCAATGTAATAGAGAGATAATAGCCTACCAGTTGTGTCAGTTTACAATTCGGTTACGGCTCAGTTTTTGTTGTTTAACCTACATTATCCCTTCTTCTTCTTTTAGTGCCACTCCTATCGGAGATTGGAAATCATCATGGCCAATCCATATTTGTTTTAGCCTCTTCTAAAGAGGGAAAAATAAAGATGAATTGGAGGGAGAAATAACATGATTCCTATCCAATTCCTAATCATATAGATTTTTAAAAAAATCTTCCAACTGCCTAAAATTTTGACGGATTAAATTTCGTGGCAATTCTCTTACTGTAGTTTGCTTAGTTTCCATATTGTACATATAATTAAAAAGCATCTTATCGAAAAATTTTGTTGGTACGAAGGAAAGACGATAAGGTGTGCGATGAAATACGGTAGCTATTTACTGGTCCTTCGCCTGTTTTTTTTTCCTCTATAGGCAAAGGTTTGACCTTAGGCAACATGCAGCCCACTCATTATTTCCCAGCGCAAATACAAGTTGAATTATAATGTTTTACAGTCTAGTTTACCACATACATCAATTAAAAATATAATGAAATTATTATAACAAAGAATAATTGGATATTGAATTCTTTTAATTTTTAAAATTTTAATTATAGACTATTTAAATTATGGAAATGTTGGTGGATTCATTTTTATTTATTAGATTTCTTCTGCACCATTCGTCTTTCGACCGAAAGGCAAGGGTGGCCTTACGTTGAAAAAATTTCCTCGCCCCTGGTCTAGGACGAACCGAAAATAGGCCTACAGGATGGTATTTTGCATTGAGATTTAGCCATAAGTATACTTGTTTCTTTCATCCTTGCTTCTAATTGCTATTTAGGAACGTAATGAAATTTTACTTTCGATGCATTTCAATGCCAATTTAATTTCAACTACTTGGTCGTCATCTTTTCAAATTTTACTTTTAATGGTCTGCATGACGTGTTCCTATTCAGTTAAATCATCGTATTTTTGTCAAAGTAGACCAGTTAATGTTCAATTCGATTATCGTACGTTAGTAAGATACGAAAAAACTTATTATGACTAATAATACTTATACTTTTTCTCAAATGCTATAATTTGTTTGCTAAAAGTTAGAGATATTTGTGTTAACAGAACATTTTTTAGTTTCTTATCTAATTCGTGAACCAGCCCATTAGTCCACGAAAGGAATGTGGCAAGAAATTAAGAAAATTGAGGCCGTGATTTTTGAAGATTCCTGCACCTGCAACTAAACATAATTTAATTCTGCAGAGTGAATAATATTCATTACCGGCAAAGAAGAAAGAATTAGGCCCGTCATTTGTACGCTCAAATCTTAGAGATAAGACTTTTAATTTGCTCTCAGAATCCTAGTTCCTGCGCGTTAAAATTCTCCCGAAGCGTATCTGCACCATCTCGGCGTTCATCCAGTGTTTTAGGCAGTCTCTCCATGACCAGCGTCTGTCTTTGGCAAATCTTCTCACGAGGAGCATCGTCCTCAACATCCCAACAATCCTCCTCACCTTTCAAGGTCTCTTCCCACCTCTCTTCCCTCGCATTCCACTTCACCCTTTCCACACCACCGTTGAAGTCTCCGCGACTCATTGTCACGGCTTCTACTCATTCTTCCCTTTTTTATTCTCGCTCTCCAATCCCGGAACATCATTAATATCCATTATTCGCCCTAAACCGCATTCCTCACCCCCCCCCACCTTTGACGCCTCTCTATTATCTCTCGGGTACCGCCGCGTTCCACTTCTCAGAGACCGGGGTTCGACCCCCCTCGCGGGCGAATCGAACCGATACCGGGTCGCCGCAGTTCTCATCGCCTCCGCGTGCGTCATTGGCCTTTGATGAAGGCGTTTCATGTCCTCTTCCGGCCTTATTCACACGAGAGGTTTTAATCGAGGGGCTTTGCATTGTTTCCCCACGGTCGTGATGTGTCGTTTTCAGAGGACATCCATCGCCTCTGTGAGCTCCCTCGCTTTTTTGTCTCCCGTCACGCTCGGCCGGATATTTTTATTAGATTCCTCTGGAATGGAAATTATTTTTTGCTCGCGATTCACAACTTCATTCAACATCGAAGTATTGAAGGTGGTGACTTGCTCCAAGGAAGGTGTTGAGTTGTTGACTCGCCGTTGAATTTCCACATCAGGATTCCTCCGTTTGCAGAAACAGAAGTGTTGAAATGTCATAGAAAAGTGATTCCCAAACGTTATCAAGCCACTATTCCTCGTTTCGATAAATTTATGATGTAGTAGCAACCAAATTCAGAAAAATTGAGAATAAAATCGAACATTTGGAAAAAGTTATGAAATTTTAAATGGAAGGCCGCATCTTAGTCGATGCAGAAATGTTGCACTTCTATTTTTATTCGCAATCATGTTACGTTACATACGTATGCTTGTGTGTAAGCATATAACGTACATTTTTATGTTTTTTAAAATTATGTATCTGTGGCTAGGCTGTATATTACCATCCTTGTGTCCGGCGCCCAAGAAAACGTATGCGCCGAATTTGGGTAGCAGTGACGTGCAGGAACATTTTTGTATGCAAGTATATTTGCTCTTTTGGCATTTTTTATTACTATCGGTAACCGTAATAATTTTTCAGCATTTCAGCACTTAGTTAAGCTACGGCGATGGCTTGATAGAACATTTCGCATCAAGATTCGTTTTTTTTAGAAAACATGGTAAATAAGGAAAAATAATGTATGATTAACTACCTTGATACTCTGTTTGTGTGGCAGTAGGTATATGACATCTAACCTTTGAAGTTATTTCGTGAGATACGAACTTTTATCGCTGGAAGCGTATTTTGCTGTCCTTAGAACAGAATTTTATGTCAGTTGACGATTTTAGGCGACGATGGATAGTTACTGATGGTCAATTTAGTGATTATATGGTTGAATATATTTGCAATATAGTTGCTATATTGTTGCGGATCTCTTTTTTAGTGTTGTAAATAATTCAGCTGTCTTTTGAAGTACATATCCTGCAATCCTTATGCCCACCACTCTGGTTGATTATCACCATCTATTTTGATCATGTAATCTCTCGAATTAATCCTTAGATAATAACTTTTAAATGTTTCTTATCACATACAACTGCTTCAATTCACTCAGTTTCTGGTACGAATAAATCCGCTGTTTCCTTTCGAACGAAGCTGAAATTTTATCCTCAGTAACCATGCACGCATTTCGCTTGCAGGGACGATTTCACCAGCGATCTTATCAAGATATCAGCGGATCGAAAATAACGATACGTTGAGCAAGCCCCCCTAAGTGGTTTAAATATATAACGCGTAATAGGATGGGATGTCGTTTTATTACTCCGGTCCATTGAAAGCCATATTCGGCTTGCTACATATCTAAAGACGTCTCATCTTACGAAGCTAATGGTAAATATTTTATAGCCCGTGAGTACGGCCAAAAATAAGAGGAAAAACAGCGTAAGAGCATTCCGTTGTGGTGACGTTGCCGGAAAAATATCCATGTCACAGTCACCGTCTTGACATCAATGAAATATAGATGAATAATGGGATCGTTTGATATGGAGTGCTTGAATACTCTTTCCTTCATCCCCAATTCAATCCCTTCCCCCGGTCCGTGCCTTTTACTTTTTACCCCGTTCGGCCTTCTCCACCAATTTTCAATGCGGTGGCAACGAGGAGTAAGCGGGTAAAAAATGAGCCCTCCCAATCTTTGCCTGCCTTCATCCCACCCCCTCCATTTCATCAACGCTCTCTGCCCAACTCCTTCCGACACAATTTCTTTCGGCTACTCTCCAGCGTCTTTTATTCCCCCCGTCCCCCACTTTCCTCTTTTTTTTACATAGCCCCCATCCCCCACAAGAACAAAAGGTGAGATAGTGGGCAGGCGTAGGACAGTAGCCAACAAAGAGTTTATCTCCCGGTCCCTCCCATCATCATCATCATCATCATCTGCCTACCCCTTCCATCTCCTCATTCCTTCCTTTTCTCCTCCCCCTCATCCATCGTCATTTCTCCCGCCTCCCCCCTTGCGCTCTCCGCGTCGCTTTTTCTGCATCCCTTCCTAAGGTTATAGTCCGCGATCTCCTGGAGCATATGATGGCAAGACTAACGTTAGTTAGGCGAGCAGTTGCGTCCAAAAGCGTCCGGGTAGTTTGAGATTCGTTTTTTTTCCGAAGCCCATTTGGAGGATTTGTAATTAAATTGGATCCTTAGTCACTGCGAGGTTCCCTCTCCGGTAGCAAAGAGCGGAGTAGACCTGATATTATCTCAGCCCAGGAGGTGTTACCCGGGAGAGGATTAATTATTTCTTGTCACAATTTATAATCTGGAGCTTCCGTTCGCCGCTTGTTTTTATCCTCTGCCTTCTCCGGCGGTAGATTTATATAAGTCCGCTGAAATTAAGGGAGTTTCTCGGCCTTTGAAAGTCCGCGGACCACCCTGGAGATTTTGCAGGAAATCCGAATGCGTTCTCATTCCTCGACACATTTTAATAACTTTTGCGCGTGCGCTTTCCAGTCCCCGTGGAAAAAAGCAGCGTCAGTAAATATGCTCAGGATCTGCCGGAATGTCGGCTTTGACGGAAACTATTGAGAATTTTTTATTGAAACGCGGAAGACCACCCAGAATGCGTTCGCGAGCCTTGAGTTTTTCGTTTTATTAATTTTCATAGGTGAGCTGAAATCATTTGAGGATATTAAACCTAGTTGTGATAGTTGAGAGCAAGTAATATTTTAGTTCTGCGTTATGTTTCTTTGCAAAGCGGCGGGAAAATGTTAACAGACACTATATGGTGCTTCATGTTACATTCATTGCGTATTAATTGTTCCCACGTGCTTCAAATGTGTACATCCTTGTCTAAAAATCTATGAAATCCTAATGAAAGTCGTGCCCAAAGAAGCCATGAAAATGATTTTTAAGTATTCTGTTCTCTATCTACTTTACCTGCTATTAACGATGTTGGGTTCATCTCCTCTTAAAATTTAGGAATAGCAAATGGGAATTTTCACGTTGCTTCACTATTGTTTCCATTTTATCCGCGAATTAAAGTATCATATCTTTTTTCCAAGGAAAAAAAGACATTAAAAACAATAGAGTACCTCGAAATTCAGCCATTCCGTAATAGTAACGACATGGCCGAATATTCTGAAAAGTTAGTTCAGGTGATTAGAACAGCCACTCGGCAAGTAGAAGATCTGGGTCTTGGTCCTGTAACACTTTTTTCACGTCCGTTTTTCTTTGGCAATTTTCTCAGGTGCACGCGTTTACGTGGTAAGATCATTTTCACCACATTGCATCTTTCAAAATAATGAAAACAACAACATTTGCAGCGTTAGAAAGGTCCAGAAGAGATTTATAAAGTGGTTGAGCTTCAGAGAAAGAAAAACTTATGCTAGCAATAATTACGAGTACACAACTTTATGTAAGAAATATTGAATAAAACCCCCTGTATGTAAGGCGCAAACTTCATGATATAACTTTTGTATATATTATGTTCAGTGCTTTTTATGATTGTTGTTCAATAATTAGTCTTTAGGAACTTGCGGTGCCTTCCCGCTGAAGTAGGAAAACATCCTTTCTGTGAATGTCCCTCTGTAAGAAAAATGTATCTCGAATAATTCTATCACTACTGATAGAATTATTCGAGGAACGGGTAAAAATTTATATGCATGAAGTGTTTGTATTTTAATTTTTTCATATTATGTAATTTTAGGCTATTGTTTTTTTACGTTTGTATTTATAACCTTAATCGTAGATTGTGTTGTTCTTTAATTAAAGCACATGTAATTATGGATACCTGTTTGCGCTGACTGAATAATAATAACAATCACGACTAAAATATGACGTGCACGGTAGCAAGTCACATGCCGCAGACATTTTCACGAAAATGGGGGATTTTATACTCCATACCGGTGCTCCTCGAGGTGAGAAAAAAGCCAGATCCCCAAGCTTCGTTATTTTCATCCGAAAGAGTCAGAATTTGCATACGCACACACGCACGACTACATTCTTTCCGTATGAAGAATAGGCCGTCCTCCTTCCCTCCCCCTGCTTTTACGCGTAGGTGGTTAAGGGCCACCCTGACTTACGCAGGGCATGGGGATTACGTGCATCGGAAACGAGTGCGGCCTCGTGCGAATTTTATGGCCTTTGCATCACTTTGAACCGTCGGGAAACAAATGAAAATACACTGTGCGAAGTACTTGCTGTGGTAAATTTTATTCAGTCTTTGTGCAGCTTTCATGTTTTACTTTTATTTGTATTATTCTATTGACTTGAACTTTCAGATATTTTAAATACTTCAAGGGAAAGGAAAAGGTGTTATACTTTGCCCATAGAGGAATGCGCCTTCAACCCAAGAGTAATGAGAGGTGAAAAATAGCGACATGACTGGTACTCGAACCCAGGTGTCCCGCATTCCGGGCAGATATTATAACCACTAAATCACCACGCGCGTCTATCTGTTCAAACCATAACCTATCTATCTAACTACAGTGCCATTAAACGCGGTATGTTAGTTCAGTGGATAGAATACTTGGCCGGAAAGTGGAAGAACTGGGTTCGAGTTCCAGTCATGTAGCTGTTTTTCACATATATTTATCCTTTAAAATCTTGTGAATATCAGTGCCTTAATGAATTAGTCCACTTAAGTGAATATTGTCGACTATGAAAGATGTCGTTCCTAACACGATTTAGTTACGCACCTTTTCTTTTGATTGAAATTTTTTCTGCATCATTTTACTTATATGTTTTTCCAACCATCGTACATATTGAGAATTTGGCCACCGGTTTACCTTACAGTAAAGATGTAAATAATTTTTTTTTGATTTCTAAAGGAGCTACTGATGGTAAGGAAGGATTGGGCAATGGTTATTACATGAGTGAGCCCTCATAATAATAAACTGAAAACTGGTGAGTTTCAGCATTTCAATTTCGCATGCAAATTCGCTTGCATTCAAATCGAGACGTTGGTACACGCGAAGTATCGCTATCACACGACAAAAAACGATTATTTCTGCTGATAATCATGGAAAATGATGGGAGAAAGGGCTTAAAAATAGGTTTCAACCTCAAGTTAAGAGAAAGAAAGCACGCGGGAACTATGTGAGGCTCGCAGGTATTTTGGCCGATCTGATTAGCAACATAAAATTGCAGTGGATGACGCAATCAGGAATTAATAAGCTCATTCCTTCCGTTGTTGAAGAGCGACTTTACAAATGAAAGAAATCGGTCGTTCATTTCACGTTCGAAAAATCATAATAAAATACCGAAAAATCCTAGGTTACAGCAGTTCAAATTCACATTCCACCGAATCGAGACGTTAGTATATGCGAAGCATCGCTATCAAAAAACAAAATAATGTACATTCTACTGACGTACGTAGAAAACCATGGAAGAAAGGACTTAACGGCAGGTTGCAATTGCTAATAAAAAGATATGTCGAGCGGGAAAGAAATTGGTTGACGTTCATTCGTTGACCATTTCCGACGGCGGCTGAGACAGGGTGTGAAGAACCGTCTCGTTCCGATACATTTTACAGATTTTGATTACCTCGCATCCATATTTCTAGGAATATGTTTACATTTCATGATTTAATGTTATAATCGGCTTGTTACTGTCAGCAATTATTTCGACCACCCTTGTTGCGTAACGAGAAATCTTCCGTGACATATTAGTCATCGCGGTCTCCAAGGGTACTAATGGTTGGGGCATATATACCCTGAGTGTCCCTGCTTTCTCCGTACTCGCTTCGGCGGTACATATACTAAAATTGGAACGATACAGAGAAGATTAGCATGGCCCCTGCGCAAGGATGACACGCAAAATCGTGAAGCGTTCCACATTTTTT
>KZ308164.1:1221237-1249813 GCA_000376725.2 Ladona fulva
AAAAAATGTGGAACGCTTCACGATTTTGCGTGTCATCCTTGCGCAGGGGCCATGCTAATCTTCTCTGTATCGTTCCAATTTTAGTATATGTACCGCCGAAGCGAGTACGGAGAAAGCAGGGACACTCAGGGTATATATGCCCCAACCATTAGTACCCTTGGAGACCGCGATGACTAATATGTCACGGAAGATTTCTCGTTACGCAACAAGGGTGGTCGAAATAATTGCTGACAGTAACAAGCCGATTATAACATTAAATCATGAAATGTAAACATATTCCTAGAAATATGGATGCGAGGTAATCAAAATCTGTAAAATGTATCGGAACGAGACGGTTCTTCACACCCTGTCTCAGCCGCCGTCCGAAATGGTCAACGAATGAACGTCAACCAATTTCTTTCCCGCTCGACATATCTTTTTATTAGCAATTGCAACCTGCCGTTAAGTCCTTTCTTCCATGGTTTTCTACGTACGTCAGTAGAATGTACATTATTTTGTTTTTTGATAGCGATGCTTCGCATATACTAACGTCTCGATTTGGTGGAATGTGAATTTGAACTTCTGTAACCTAGGATTTTTCGGTATTTTATTATGATTTTTCGATCAGGTAATTATCAGGATAAGTTATTCGTATTAATAATCAACATCCTCATCATCAGGAGGAATTTATCATAAAATACGCTTTAAAAAAAACAGTACCATTAGCATTATGGTATTCCGGATCTTCGTTTTGCTTCAACTTCCTTGTCGGTTCGTGCCTTTATATACACAACTGTAAAATACATTAACAATTTTCTAATTCTCATTGACAGTTGCCCCGTCATTTATTCACCCCTTGTATACTTCTCTACTACGCATATAGGTGCAGCCTTTCTATGAAATTTTTTTCCTGTTCTACATGGTCTTCTGGATTTCCGCTCTACAACTTATTTCGCGAACTCTTTCATACACACGTTACACTCTTCTCCCTCGCCATTCCTTCCGCGCTTCCCTCTCTAACCTTTCGCACAATTTGTATTCCACACGCCGCAACCCCAGAGAAAAAAATGAGCTTAGATCGTATAATCCCGGTGCGTGGTTGCTTCTTTCGTTATTGTCTCCGAGGGCTTCCAGGTAGAGGAGTCGTAGAAGAGAAGTACTTTACGGTCGCCGACACTTGCTGCACTCACCCAAACACGCTCGCGCATACGCTCGCACTTTCAAGAGATAAGATGATTACTTAGGGACGGTGCTCCGTGAGCTCTTTTGGCCTGCGACAATGGGATAATTGCCGACGAAGTGAGAAGGCTCGTGATCACCTCCGCCATTGTTCTGGCTGCGAATTCCATGCACGAAACCATCTTTGCAGTGTAACGCAGGTTCGGTGTTTCATTCAGGCATTTTCTCAATCGCCTTCGTTCGCACGTGCGAATATTCAAAGAATAACTGCCGACGTGTTAATTCCCATTTTCTTGACTTAAAGTTACCTCCCTTAATTTGTTAATACGTTGCTGATATGCAATTCGTTAATAAGATTGCTTCACAGCCGTTGTTAGCGAACTACGACCTCGATATAAGCTGAGAAAAGCTTTGTTTCCTGATGAGGTTTTACATCTTACAGCTCACTGTATTTTTGCTTTTTTATTACATTTTGTATTTACTCAGGAGAAAGCGGAATCGTACTTTGGAACCCAAGGTAGATGAATGGAAGTGGAGACAGTTTCGTATGAACATAGAATCGGTTCTTTCGGCTTAAGTAACAAGTTTTGTCGTTTCTTTTTAGCCTTGTTATTTGCATCACCACTTATGGGATTGGCTGATGATGATGGGGGATTTGGTTACCGATATGATGATGAATTTTGGTATTTTCCTTATTTTTATGGCATGATGCCCCTCTACCGCTATAGGTTGAATTTCTTGTCATTAGTTCCTCACCACGCCCACGAGTAAAATCTATACAACGCCAACCTATCAACAATGCCAGTTTCTATGGGACTTGGTCGCAACAATCAACGTTGCTAACGTGGCTATGGCAGTGTTTAATGAGGAAATGGAACGACCTAAGTTAGCCAAACGAAACGTTATCCGCCTCCGGTAGAGGAATGATATCTTCATCATCGAATTCCCGGGTTCGAGTCCAAGCTAAAAGGAATTTCCCACTTAAGGAAATCAGAAATAAATAAAAACTTACTTTTAATGATATGATGTGGTGATGACGATGGTTGGGTAACAATAGTATATGCATATCTTTATAAGAAAACCGATTGCTTTTGCGCATGCACTTTACTGTGACGTTTTTGTCTTGCATTTTTTAAGGATTTTTTTGAGATTTTTATACTTAGATATTGTAGATTAATGAGTGAAGAAATGTGATTGAATTTGTAGATAAGTAAATGAAATAGGTTGGAGTGGATGGAGAAGTGGAGCAGGATTTACAAGGAGTAGGAAGTAATTGATCTGTTCGCTAAGATTATTTTGCACACGGAGATAGTGATAGTACATACAATAATGCAGACTTGTAGGAAAAGCTCCGATTTTTTACCAATCAACTTATCTCCTATTCCACCCCAAACAAAACCTATCGTTTCTTCTTATTGGCTGATCAGCCATACATGCCATTCTACTCCCTTGTCACTAAACAACAGTTTTACCGATGGGGAATGCTCATTGAATGGTTTCAAGTAGTCCTTCCTCCTCATGCAAAAGGTTGGAAGGCTGTAAATGTGAAGGAAAACAATCGAATTCCTATTAAAGTTTCTTAAGGTTTTGAGAGTTGATCAAAAAAGTGTTTGCATAAATATAATGAAATGCCTGTACTATCTGTAAAAAGTTATCCTCACGGCTGAAGCAGGAGTAAAAAAAATTACATATTTTGGGGCGCGTGGATGGATTAGTATTAGTTAGTATCGCGCAATCCAATTCTACTATTCGAGCCCTCCGTAGCAGAATAGTTTAGGTAGAACGTATTCAAGCTCTATAGAGTTTCAAAATAAATGTTACGAAAGGAAATGAAAGTAGTAATTTACTTTTGAAGTAAATGACTGCACATGCTTACTGAATGAAAAATGATTTTAATGTAATTGCATATATAGCTGCCGTCTCTAGGAATGAAGACACTTTACCCTTTTCGTGTTTCCTTACGTTTATGGATAAATTCCAGCCGCATATTCCGAATTTCGGGGTGGCCATATCGCGAAGGATTCGAGAATTATCGCGCTCCGCAGAATGGGGAGGATAAAGTTGACAAGAGGAATGGGATTCCAGCCAAACTTACGACCGGGATAGGAAAATCCCTTATTCTGGCGGGGATGTCTCCAGACCTCCCCTACATCCATCCCTTTGTTTATTCCTCCGGTTGCATTCTTCCCGATGATAACGGGTCCCCCTACCGGGGCGTTTCCGAAGCGGCGAAGGGGAAGCCCTGCCACCGCCCACGTCCCTCGACTGCCTCACCGCTATCCTCGCACGTGTTGCGGGACGGATCGTGTCGGGGAAAGGGGAACGGGACGGCCACCTGGGCCCCTGAGATGGTGGCGGCATCTTCAGATGGCGCTGTTGTTGGCCCATTGTCGAGCGGCGGGAACATCCTTCATCGCGTGTCGATAGGGACAATCAAAATAGTCTGGGACGAGTTTGGTCGGGGTTTTGGACGGAGCAGAAGGAATTTATTCGTTTGGAATAGGAAAGGCTTCTTTCTCCGTGTAGGAGAGAGGGGTTATTTATCGCCGGGCTTATAAATATGACGGCCGTGGATATTTCTAGGCACTTAATAACCGAGGTGTAATTTATTCCCTCGCGGGGATTTTTTTTTTGTTAATCGCCACCTGGAACAAGGGGAAGGAGGGGTTTTCCGAAGGTGCTGAGAGTGGTTTCGCCGAAGAGTTTGCCTTTCTTAAAGCCGAGAAGGGTTGTAAGTAATGTTTCGGCTTAAATGAGTTTTCCGTTGTTGGTGTAATAAAGGGCTGATTGCGAGAATTAGTGCCGCAAACTGCGCTAAATTTCTCTTACTGCGAGAGCTTAAGGCTGGCGCTCAATCTATCTTGCGGATTCGAGTTTAATTAGAACGGGTTCTGCCAAGCGGTGCGTTGAATGATTGCCTCCTGCGCGTGGGTGAGAAATTGTCGACTCGGGGCGTACCTGAGTGATAGATACATTGAAAGTGTTTGAATAATGACCTCTAAGCTTTCCTAATTTTGAATCTCTATAATGTCATAGGTGTAAGTGTTTCTTTAGAAAGATTGATTTAAATGAGTATATGATTTATCCCCGAAAGTCCTCGAAAAAGATATATTGCCTTATCGGATTGAAAAATTTTGAAATATGAGATTGTAGGATTTAATTTTTTTTCAGGAATTCAAACTATAACGTATTAGATGTGGCTGTTGCTAATGGGTGGCATTTTTGTTTTGAACCGTTATGATAACATCGATCCTTCTGAAAAATTCTCCAATTCATTATGTTAGTGATGATTGAAAATAACAATTTCTCAATGGAAACAGGAAGACTCCAATTACATCCATTTCAATAATTATTATTATTCACGAACACAAATAGCCATTTTTTAGTCGGAGATTAGCAGAGACTCGAAACAGAGACTATGGGGTTGGAATGCTTGCACGATAACCACTCCGCCGGTATTAGAGTAAAAAGGGAACTATTCTCGAATATTTTCCCTTAGTTTTCATTTACGTTTCACATAAGTCTCATTCACGGGGATAGAAAATGAGCAAAAGAAATATGAAATGACTCTCCAATGTCAAAATTAAATTGCAACTTTCATGACTTTAACTACGGTATGATATTGTGAATAGACTCTGTAACCAGAATTTTCAACATTTTCATTCTTTGCACATTATTAAAGGTCGACGCCGGGTTATACAGATTATTGGCTATTTTCTATTTAACTAACGGTCCCCGGTTTGACTCCAGGCGAGTCAAACGAGGATCAGACAAGTTTCGTAAGGAAGTAATTTTACTCAGACTCATATTTGTATCTTATAATATAGATCTCTGAGTAATGAGAACTTTAATAAGATAATTTTCGTTTCTAATAACCACTCCTATGCTAACGAATGAACGAAGCTAACAGGTACGATAAGAGATTTTATATTTTTCTTCCGTAAAAATTCGACTGCTTTATTTAATCTTACCTCTATTTTCCCCGTCGAGAATCAACGGGCACTTCAGCTAGTAGTAGCATTTATAACTGCAGATGGTGACAATTTTATGTCAATTGCCTCCTTTCTGCAGATTAAATAATTTTAAGGCTGAATTAATATGCCTGCTTCTTAGCTTTGCAGATTTTTTATTGTTGAATAGGTTCGCTAGCTACTATCTCATCAGGAACATTAAATACATTAATTGCTGAAGTATAGGAAAGGGTTGGGTTGAGAGGGGATGTAATAAGAGTAAATTTATTCTAGAGAGGTGCAGCAAGGGCGAGGGGTTTAGTAAGTCCTCTGTGTTATCTTATATCCCTCCAAAGAAAATGTTCCCCTAATCCACAGGCTCTGAGCATAGAGTAAGGGTTACGTAATCAGGTAAGTAGTTCTATGGTTCTGAGGGAGGCATTCCTCCAACGAAATAGTGATCCATAAAAGTGTAGGAAGATTGGTGTGGTTATACATTACCTACTATGTAGTTGGATGCAATGAAATTGATGGTTAATAGTTTACCACGTGAGCTAAACTAAGTTGTTCTTCGAGCAAAGAACTCAGAGGTGAATAAAAATTTAACTTACGCCGTTTACTATGGCTTTCCGCGAAGGCCTCAACACGTTGATATTATCATCATTCATCTTAGGGGTTCGTTTGCGGTCGAACGGAGTCAAAGCTCAAGCTGACGTTAAGTTGTTTTCGGAGGAAATGTTGTATGAAAAGGGACAGACGGATTGGTTTGCTTTGCCATCTGAGACATTGATTTTGCCACTCGTCGCGGACAATCAAACGTGAGCATCTGCGGAGACCTTGTACTTACACGTGTATGATCCTCCGTAGATCGCCGTCTCGTGGAACCCAAAAGAAACGCCGATCCGAAATAAAGGCAAATTAATTGGTCAGTCGGAGCTGTAAGGTATCTTCTGCAGGCCGAGGATTTATGAGGCTGTCGGGAGAAGTCGATTCCGAAAGGGAAACCGGAATAGGGGCACAACTGTATGGGGAATTTTTTTTAGTGGACGCTGGGCTATAAAAATCACGGGGTAGTCTTTGAAAGACGGTGAAAGGTTGAGATTGTGAGACAGGATAGGATGGATCTCGCTGGCCGTGCTTTATTTTACCTTTCGGTTTTTTTGTCTGAGGACTAATGCAGTCGTGAAGGCATTCGCCCGAGAGCGCGATCAGTAGCTTTTTGAGTATTTTGTGAATTTCTATTCGTTTTTCGAAAGCTTGAGTGAAGGTCATGCTATACCTTTTGCTATTACCATTCTACAATGTAAGCAAAGGTATTCTTCCTGTTTCCTAACATTATTTCATGTCTATTATTGTTTAAGATAACCGTAAGCTTTTAATAAGATAGGCGTTTGTCTGTCAAGCATTCAGCCCAAAGTTCGGTTGAAACCTCATTTCCTCTACCAGTAGCTACCAAGAGGCAGGAGGGGGGGGAATGAGGCTGACTACGGAAGGTGAGGAGTGAGGAAGTTTGTCCTTGTTTTCCTNAAATAAATATTTCAAAAGGAATTTTAAATTCTAGGGGTCAAATGACCCCTTCCCATCATTCTAGGTAAGGCGAAACTCCCATCCTCCTAGTGTTAATATACATAAACCATCTTCCTAAAAATATTAAATCTGAAGTTAGACTTTTTGCTGATGATTGTTTAGTATATAGGCATATAAGGGAAAGACAAGACAGAAATATCTTGCAAAGCGATCCACAACGGTTGGCCGAGTGGACAAAAATAAATGAAATGACGATAAACGTAAATAAATGTAAACGTATACATTTTTCTAGAAGAATGTCACCTGAAGAGAATCATTATGCACTAAACGATCAAACAATTTCCACAGTACCAGACTGCAAATATTTGGGTATTAAACTATCCGGAAATCTCAAATGGGGAAGTCACATTGAAGACATTACCTCGAAGGCGTATAGGAATCTTCACTTCGTAATAAGAAATCTTAGACGGAGTGGGAGGGAAGTCAAGGAAAGGGCGTATAAAACCTTAGGTTAGGTCGATAATCGAATATGCGACGAATGTTTGGGATCCGCATGANTTAAATTCTAGGGGTCAAATGACCCCTTCCCATCATTCTAGGTAAGGCGAAACTCCCGTCCTCCTAGTGTTAATATACATAAACCATCTTCCTAAAAATATTAAATCTGAAGTTAGGCTTTTTGCTGATGATTGATTAGTATATAGGCATATAAGGGAAAGACAAGACAGAAATATCTTGCAAAGCGATCCACAACAGTTGGCCGAGTGGACAAAAATAAATGAAATGACGATAAACGTAAATCAATGTAAACGTATAAATTTTTCTAGAAGAATGTCACCTGAAGAGAATCATTATGCACTAAACGATCAAACCATTTCCACAGTACCAGATTGCAAATATTTGGGTATTAAACTATCCGAAAATCTCAAATGGGGGAGTCACATTGAAGACATTACCTCGAAGGCGTATAGGAATCTTCACTTCGTAATAAGAAATCTTAGACGGAGTGGGAGGGAAGTCAAGGAAAGGGCGTATAAAACCTTAGGTNTACATTTTGTCTAAACTGTAGGTCGACCAGGAATTCATGAAATTTACTAATGTTTGACATATCCTGATATTGTTCTTGTAATCATGATCAATTTGTATCATATGTTCAAGATTCTGATTTATTTATTGGATTCGATTTCTATGCAATTTCTATGATATTGTTTCTCTCTTTCCTATATATTTTTTGATAAATCTTTTTCATGCATTTTGATATTGGTAATTGGGAACTCTCCGTAATAAATAAAATAAAATATAAACGTATCAAAATTAATTTGATGCGTAAAAATGTATACACATTTTCACTGAAACATACGCTGAATTAAACGCTGCGGGAAAAACATCCCCATAGAGTAATGACGGGGAAAACCCAACAAAGAGATAAAACAGTCAAGAAAAATGCGAAGAAGATAAGAGCAAATGCAAAAAGTTAATTTATCCGGGAATTGATTTCCTTTAACTAACATTTTCCTAAAATAGTTATAGTTTAATTAAAGAACGAAATCGTTTTTAGAAAATTCCCTGAAGAACTTGCTCCTACAACGGCATTGGTTCTGAAGGTATTGCTTTATAACGCTCATTGGTGAAATACCTTGAGTAATGCGACCAGCCTAAGATTCTTAATCGTAACAGATTATTTCTGTCAGCTTTTCTAACATTTAATATTTTGCTACCTAGTGTTTTAATATTAACGTACCTTATCTGTTGTATATTTAGTTGGCCTTGTATAGTATTCGAAGTGTGTATTATTTGTTGTTTGCTATTTATTCCTTGTTTTTATTCTAGGTCATGCTAATTTCTGAATTAACATTTTTTAATTAAGACCCTCTGTAGGATTTTGCAGTTTTTTTTCACGCGTATATCATAGAAATCGTTACAATTATGATACATGTATTTCTACTTTGCTATAGCTCGTTTATTTATTGAATTTCTGTATATAATAATCTCTCAATTATTTATTGAATTTCTGGGTTAGACGTGCACGCATTGATATTAATCCTTTCTAGAGTAAAGGTGTTTAGAGTGTGATTATTGAGATCTTAGCTTTATTATTGCTCTACATAATGTGATAAAACATACATTCTTCTCTTTTTCCGATATAACTTTTTTCTCATAATGCGCTTCTGTAATTTTTAGTGATTACTCTTTTAGTTTACGTCGAAAGCATAAATATAGATTTAATATTTTTCATTATTTATTTCCTTAACAAAAATATCAGAACAGAATAATCGATGGATCGCAATGATTTATGGTTTCTCTGGAGCTGTAAAAATTACGAAGATGAGAAGAATGAATACCTTTTCTAAAAAGAAGCGCTTTTCATCTTGTATCTTTGATGGCTATTCATCCGTTTATATATCTATAATCAATTGTATTGAGAAACAGAGTATTAGTCAAATAGTTTCTTCGGTGTTCAATTAATGGTTCTCTAAGTTAAGAAAACGCTTGTGAAAGTCGTGCCTTCTCCAAGTGTGGATCACAGACTGTTTTTATTCGCGAAAAACTCAAGATAATATGATTCATACTGATAACCGAAGAACTAACATAGTTATGTATACATACATATGTAACCCTCAGTTATAACTGTGCCTTCTCCACTTTTAGTTGATCGAAAAGGTTTTCTCTTTTTATTCTGAGTCAAATTTTGCGAATCTGTTAAGAGGTGTGAGACGTAAAAGCTCTTTTAAACAAGCTGAGGTAAAAGGGTCACTTTTTACAACTTAGGAGCATTACAACATTGAAAAAATAACAATAAAGGCGGTTGAACCAGTTATTTAGTTCTTTTTTCAAATCAAATGGCTTGACTTCACTTTTCATTGTTTATTCTTCTCTTCTCTTTTCTTTCTTCATCTCTGGCACACTCTTTATTTCCCCATTCCCTATTTTTCCGTTTTCCCGCCCGCTTATTTAATTCCCTTCCGAGGCCTTTCGACTTCTAGCGGGTGTTGAAGAGGTAGACCTTCTCTCGTTTTAAGATGTCGGTGCGTTTCTCGCTTTGAATTCTTAATTGGAGGCGGCATTCACTTTATCGTAGTTAAGGGGACGCAGAGTCGTTGGCATATCCCGTCTCGAGATTGGAATTGGAAGGGGATTGAAGTGTGGTTGGCATTGGGGAATGGGTTTTCGTTGAGGTTGTCAGCGCTCCTCTTTTCTCGCAAGTAATTACTGAAACTACCTGCCTCGAAGAATATATATTTAATTTCTTAGCATAAAATGCTCAATATTATGATGTTTAACATGAAAGTGAAAAGTATGCTGACGAATATTCTCTCTGAAATCCAATAATCATCGCGGGACGTTTCGTATTTCTTTTCCATCGCCTTATCTAAGTTTCCGATTTCGACACCACGATTTCCTACTCCGAACATTTATTTCAATTGTATGTTTTTTTCTTTACTTCTGTTTTTTCATTTACTTCTATTATTTAATTTTTCCTTTCTTTTTTATTCATTTAATTCAATGCTAATGTAATATTATCTCATGTTTTTATAACTTAGTCGTCGTCAATGCATTTAATACATTTCTGTTCCGCACGTGTTATTCAGATGGTTACTGTTTGTTCGCTTCTGGGGCTATGAAGTTTGATACATATTAAGAGTATAATCATTATATACCCTTTATTTTTCAAAGTCGTTGCTCTCATCCTATAATGCAGTGCTTCGTATATTTCCTCACAGCCAAGGAAGCAGTGAGAGACCTAATGGTTCTCTGCCTTGATTTAAGAGAAAGGATTGAAAGAATGTCGACAAGAGTCTCTCAAAACGTTTCTCAAAAAGAAGAAAAATTCCAAAATCGGAGGTATGGTTTTTCAGCCGTGCTTGCTAAATTGTTTAGTGTAGGAATCCGCACATTTTTCTGACTATCTCTCCTTCTAAGAAAATTCCCCTTCCTCCCTTTCCCCATCGACACCTTCTATTTTAGTGTTTTGCAATAATGATAAGAAAGCAAATCATGACAGTGTAAAATTTCAAAAAAGGCGCATATAATATTTACATATTTATTATGCTTTGTATACAACTTTGAAAAATAAATCTCACACCTTTTTTCACTCTTGTGATATTTCGTCTTTTAGCTAAAGATATGCTAATTAATTATTTTATCAGTAACACTAATAGCCTTTTTCCCATTGTCATCAAGTTGTCACTTGTTGTCACCCTGGAGCTGTAATCGAATCATGTAATATCTACCCCTGGGGGTCTATATTGACCTCTGGGTTTGACCAAGTGGCTCAGCAAGATTTGGGTTCATCCCTGTTTCAAGTATGGTTTTTCTTCTTGTTAAGTTGACTAAAGAGTTAATGTTCGAGAAAAAAATGCTTCATAAACTATATATCTTACGTATTGTTTTAATGCTAATGTAGTATTCATTAAGATAATATTTGAATGAAAGTGTATCTTGGAAGTAAATAGAGGAATATTTCTATTTACTTCTCCTAAAAAGTATTTTTAAGTATATATGTTTTGTCATTATTGGAAAATTTACGGAAATTGATTATCACATCTCTTCGATTTCGGTTACTCTGAGATAATTAAAGTAATTTTGTAATCTTGTTGGTGGTTTCTTGTATGAAAAGGATTTTGAAACGAAGAAAAAGGGATGCAAAAAGAGGTTCGGGGATGCAAAAAATAGGGCACAGATATCCTCTCTGGAGGAGTGATTTACATCCCTGTTTTTAAGCGTCTCCTTTGTTGCGAGCTCTAACTTTTAGAGCCCGGACAGTTTAACGTCTTGGTGACTCAAGATCACTTCTGCGATAATGATTCACTGCGGGTGAATCAAACGTTTCGAGGTCTGGAGATGCCTCAAAGCGAAAATTTGAATGCTTCGTCTCGTACCTTCGGGAAAAGCCTACGTGGTCACGGGTTTTGTGTTTATTTTTTTTCCGTTTATGTCACCGGTTTGATTTGTGGCGGGCGTGTCGTATTTTCGGCTGATTCTTTTTATATTGTTCCAAAGAATAACTTGTGGCGAAAAGCTATCAATATGTTCATGGTTATTGGTATTTTTTGGGCATTCGCTGCATTGTTCTCTTTGCTTTGACTAAGCTCATCGTTAAATTTCGCCAATTAGGGCGTTATAAATTATTCTCCTTTAGCGTTGACGTAAGATTTTCACTTTTAGAAATGAGAATTGCCGGGTCGTCGTCGTTGTAATTGACAAAAACTTCTTTTTTCGTGAACAAATGTATATTATATGATTTATTCGGTAGTTTGGAATTTTAATTTCTTTGCTTGTGTGCCCGTGCGTTACTCACACCATTACCGATGTTACATTTATTATTGTTATTATTGTATTCCTACGGCGAGGATAGGCCAATAGGTATAGGCTTCTTCCACCTCACCTCTGAAGATAAAGCATAATGATAATATTACTATCTTAACCAAAAACAATTGACTTTACTTAGCTTACATCTAAACAAATAAATCAACGCATAGAAACGAACCTACGAACATAGATAGAAGAAAATTGGCAAAAACAGTAGATACAAACTATTAGGTAGACTAGTTGATAAATAAATAGAAACCAATTTATGAGAACAAGACATAGATGTCTATAAACACATAATACAGTATTTCTGTTTTTATAGAATAAATAGTATATACTGATGATTATGTTAAATTGTTTAATTACATACAATCCTACTGTGTACAGTCTCTTTACCATTGTGTAGGGAACGTCAGTATGTTTCTCCTGCAAGACTGTACTGATGAGCGCGAATGATTTATTTTGTAAGTTTTGGCTGTAGGACTGTACGAGAAAAATTCAGATATAAAACACGACCCATCTTACTCAAAAATAAACAACGTATCTCAGATTGCAAAACCTTAACAGAAAATTCCACCTCCACTATTTCATTTATTCGTTTTATGATATATATCTGTTCCCGGAAAATGAAGGAGATTACGTCGAAGAAATAAAGGAAAAGAAGCCCTTTCAGCATCCGTAAAGCGATACTCGGAATTTTTCCTCGCGCGTGTTTTTACGGCGAGCATTTGAATACGCATTCCTAGGATTCCATTCCATGTTCGACGGGTCGATCCCCGTCTACTCTGCTGCTATCTCTTCCTTTACCTCCGCCAACTCGTTTCCGATCCAAGGAATCGCTCCGAAACTTCTAGAAATCGCCATGTTCGGATAAAGATGATGCAAGCTCCTCAAGGTGCATATCTAGGACCGCATTTCTTTTTCTCATTGGGCAGTATTTTTGGCCACATCTCAGACTTATATTCATCATTTTAATCGATATTTTGACTTGGGTCTTTAAAACTGTGGTCATAGTGAAAAAATTACCTAAAGCGATAGAACATGCTTGCTCACTTAACCAGAGATCGCCACTGGTGGGTGATTTCCTTCATTCTTTGTGATGTCCTCTCTTGTTGTTTCTGTATCGTGTTTTTATGAGTATTGTGCGTCAATGGTGGTAAGAGGTAGGATTTTAAAAACTATTTTGTATATGTTTTCCGCGGAAACATAAAATCTTTTAATATCTTGAAGCGGCTAAAAAATTCTTACAATGATTATATGTCATTACCTACCCAACAAAGTATGCAAGGTTAACCTCTCAGGATTTATGATGCATTCCATCGCAGAAAATGTTTGGGAAATCTTGGCCCAGGGAATTAATTATTATACTTTCCGGCCGTATAATCCTCATCGTCACATTTTCACAGTTATTTTTTAGATCAGTACTTCTCCACCAATTTCTGTAAGCAGACCATTAAACAGCAATCGGAAAGAAAGCTGAAACCAAAATAACCGTTATTTATGCTGGATATGCTGTATGAAACCAGCAAAGGCGTAATAGCTTGCCTAAAATGTTTAATTAAAACGTACATACATAAGGTTAGGAAGGTGTGCTTTAAATCCTGTTGTTGAACAGTTGAAAGTATCGTCAAATTAAATAATGTTACTAGTTTCAGTATCCCACGAGAGCCAAGGATTTCCCCTCCAATTTATTTCAATGCCATATTTGTAAAATGTATGATAAGTTGAAATGTAACACATGACATGGAGACAAAATTCTAGCGGGATTACAATCAGTAGGGGCAAAGTAGTTTGGCCTTGCTTTCCCAACTGAGCCGGAATACTATAATCGGAAATATCCACGTACTCGTGTCTTATTGACCTCATGAGAAGCACTTTTAGTTGTATTCAATAAGGTGTGATCAAATGATTGCCATTAATCAGCAAATTACTAACTCAGAAATTATAGTGTCATGAGATCTACGATCAAAACTGAGAACGAAGAAAATGAAAAATGTCTTTCTTCGTTCTTTACCTTAGGAAAATGAAAAATTCCCAGCGATCAAGTTATTATTGACTTTCAACTCACATTTCATATAATCTTCTATTTTTTACCAATGAACGAAAATGGTTCCAGTTGTCTAAATCAGTTAGCAGTAAAGAGTATTTTAGTTATTCTTTTAGTATTTTTATCACAATGAACATTAAATTGTAACATTATTTTACGCCCTATGATAGAACCGAAAAGGTTCGCTCTGAAAGTGGCTGTGGGTATCAAACGCCGGACTTGGTAGCCTCTGAGATCGAAATGAGTTGGTCTGCTAATCGCTGTTCGTCTGGATGTGAATCCTTCCCTCTCTCTAACAACTCGTGAAAAACCTGTTCGCCAATGATCCCGTCGAGGTGGGCGAGTCCCACTGTCCACCGGGTGTGGCGCTTTTAGAAGGATCCTTATTGCTCCTCTCCCGTGTCTCGTCCTTCCGCGACCTTTTATTCAATCCGTTCTATTTCCGTCCCCGTTCGTTTTATCTTATTAGGTGCTATGGAGATTATGACGAGGACGTCATTTCTGCTTTGATATTCAAGATACACGAAAAAGTTCTATTTTCTAATGTTTCTTATTTACCGTTTCTAGCTTCCCAACTTTCTTCTTATGCAGGCAGAGTTTTATTTGAATTATATATATTGTAGTAGATAATACCGCAGTGATAGATAGACCCTGTATTGGCGATATTTGGACCCTGTTGGCTTTTTTCCACCCTACCTCGTTTGCCGTTCTATATATAATTCTAACGATTAATGAAAGTTAAATTTAAGAGTAGAGAGAGTGAAGTATGGGGAAAATTTTGCACAAAGGTTGGCTAAGAAGAAACCTACATTCCGGGAAACGCCCGTAGAGTAGGGAGGGTAGAAAATGGCTAAAACATATTAAAATAATATAATGGTGATATACAATTAGACAGTTAAAGAGCAAGAACTTAGAAAATTAATTTAAAATGAAAAAAAAAAGAAAATTCAAACCGCATATAGAAGAAACAAATATGTTAGAATAAAGGCATGGAAAATTACTAGCGTTGTTACGTTACACTCATTAAGATAAACAATATTACCATGATGGTAAAATGTTGGTGTGAAGACATTTTAGAAGGCGTATGAAGAGTAATTAAAAATGTTTTAGAAGTCTGAATTGATCTTGCTGCTTAAAATCGTTGAATTGTTCTTTTGTTATTTTTCATATTGTATCATGTTTTTAATAAAATCTTACGTATCGCTGGCATATTAGATTGTAAGTCAATTACAAACAGACCTATACATTACCTACGTTGAAGATAATATGGGAAAAGGAAGAGCTCTATTTATGACAGATAAGTTTGGTAGCAAAACGGAAGTTCCGAGATTTATTTACAATAGAAGCCATCGATGCACTCGTAAAAATTCCGTTCTGTATGCCCATTGTAAGAATAATTGCCATTGTCACAATCTGAACTCATGATTTCCAATATTGTATCGTATGCCCGTCCAGTGAAAGTCTTTAATAGGTAGGAAGCACTAATTTGACGTAGTTCTAAATGCTGATCGAAAATAATTACCAGAGAATGGTTTGGAAACTTTGCCAGTGTTGATTTTTAACTCAGAAGGGAAAATGTCCTTTCTCACTATGACATTAAATATTCTTATTTTACGATTAAAATCCTCTTCATAAAAACAAATAGGAGATAGTGAATAGAAGAATAGATTACTGCTTCTTTTTGATAAAGACGTTGGTTAGATTGAAAGGGAATGTTGTGATCTGCATGAATAGGCTTTTTATAGTTATTTCTGTAGTTGTTGTACTCTCACCTTTCATGCAATAAATCCCACTATTCATGTCATTAAAGCATTACTCATACCTCAGTAGCGTTCATGCTATCACGGCCACGAAGAAAACTGAGGAAATATTAAATGAAATAAAAGTTTTCCTCTATCCTATACGAAAAGATAAATGGAAAATATTCTATCCATGAAGATACGTTGGCAGAAGGTGGCGTCATTGAGAGAGTAAAACACAGCATTCTCTATACTGTATCACGGCTTACTATTGTGCAGATATTTCTATACAACTTCCCGCTTAGTTGAAAGTATTAAAGGAGGGATCGATCTGGTAAAACCTCTATTTCAAAACTATTCGTGGCCACTGGTGTAATGTAGTGGATATTTTGCATCATCTTACATTTATGTGTTTTGTGCAGTAATTTTCTAGATTACGTCGATAACCTCCCCCTATTGATGAGGCGATTTTTTGGTAATGCGAGTGTCTTTTGTTCTTCTAAACTTTCTGGGTCAGTAGGGCCGCCCTCTCCAGGTCTTCTCGACATCCAGGATAGCCATTGTGGGACGTAATGTACGAATCACAAATTAAGTAGCACCTCACCTCCGCCACGAGCACCGGGGCATTCGGTCGATGGAATAAATTTGCACGGGAAAAGAAATCGCCATACGAGTGAGATTAAGTGTTTGAATGCCATTATTCCCGACCTTTGACGTAAGCTAATCAAACTGGAGAGGTGTGCCGTTTCATGTTTGGATTTTGCTTATTAAGGAACTGCTAAATTAAAGCGAAGCGCGTCGTGTGATATAAAGAGGAAGTAAATCACCATAATTTTCGCCTCCCATTAATAGGTGGGTCGTACTTATTTGCTTTAGTTAACTGCGGACTGATATGGAGCGATTATATTGTATCTCTTAGTTAATCCTAATTTCTCCCTTGATATCTCTCTCTATGGAATGACGAGTAGATAGTCTTGTGGACTTTTCCTTACAAGTAACTCGTATGAATTTCAAAGCGAGTGCTTCATTGACAAGATGTCTACGTAAATTCTGCGGCGTATTGGTACGAGATTCTCATTGTTACGTTCCTCCTGAACTTCGTTCCTCAGATCCTTTTATCTGTTAGTAATTCAGTTTTGCTAATTATAAAAACGCACTAGCGTTCAAAAACCAATTTCAATACAATTACGACAAGCTTAATTAAATACCGAAGATTAAATGAACTAAGAGCACTGCTGAATGGGTGGCCGAAATTTTCCAGAAAAGATATTTACCCACGGATATACCCATGGATTCCTTTTATCAGCATAACCTATGTCATTATTTCTTCCTTAGATAAATTTCTTGGCATTTCGTTGACTGCTGAAAATTCTCCATATCATTATCTTATTCCTATCAGTAAATGAGTATACTTATGTAACTGATGAAATACACTTGTGTGAAAGAATCTGTTATTCAGTTGTATCGGTTTCATCGTTCTGTTAGGTACGGAGTGACGAGCTGAACTTAATTCTAAAAGCAATTCAGTCTTTATCTGATTCTTCGAGTTATAAAACGAAGATACGTGGCGCAAGGAGCATCCCTATTACAAAATATTTCTGCTCGTACCTCGTAACACAATTGCGGAAACCTTTATGTTATCATTGAGAAGTACTAGGAAGATTACAATTAGATATCAATATGATCTTTTGGATGTTTAATTGTATCTTACATGATATTTTTATTCGAAAGAAAATATTTATCTCAGCATAAAAATCCTTTTGTAATGGAAATCATATGGATATTCGAAAAGATTGTTTGCCTCTGTCAATATTGTAAACTTATCTCTGAAAAGTAGCTATCTGAATGCATAGCCTTGCGAACCTTCTTTGGGTGGTACTGATAGTAGTGTAGATAATGCATTTCTTGTGACGTCTACGGGTTGTTGTAAAATTTTTTTACTGGCTTCAAGTTGCTAGATTTAATCAGATGTCATTGGAAGAGGAATTATAGCAGTATTTTTTGTCGTAATATCATTCGGCATTTTTATGTGTTTTATTTTAGTCTCGTATTGTTATGTAGTTTATATCTTTGCTTTTTAATTCTGGTCTGATACGGAAAATTAATTTTTGGGAAGCTTTACCGCCCTTAATTACTGAATTGTTTACGATATATTATGTGATAAGTTATGCTTTAGGTGAGAACTTTTAGTATAATTTCAACAGAATTTAATGATTTTAAAAGCTTCAACGGATATTTAAGATTTACATTTTCGTACTCATGCCATCTATTCTCAGGCAATTTTTTCATCCACATATCATTACAGAATTACTGTTATCGCTTTACGTACGTCATTACATTTTTTATATTTTAAATTCTATATCATTCAACTTATTCTCATTAATATGTTGATGGATTTCTAAAGTAGTTACAAATACAAAAATGTGTACAAACTTAAGCTCCTCCTGAGACCATGTTGGTTTAGCTATTTTGCTAAACGTATTGTTTTCTTAATCTCTTACTTAGCGCTCCGTTAAGGTCTGCACTCTACACTGCATTTCGTCGTTATTTTTATCGCAATCTGAGATTGAAAAGTGAACAGCGTGTTGAATATTCAGTGACACCGACTAGCCTAACAGTGGTCAATGACGCTGCGTTAGATCCAGAGGGTTCCTTATCGGAAACAAGGGCAAAGAGGTTTGAAACTCTGTTTCCCCTTTCTTACACAGTTTGATGTAACGTGACTCAATGTTCCGGGATATGTTGCTCCATTTTAGTCCATCGTAAATGCTTCCTGTTTACCATCTTTCCAATGTTTTGAGTTGCGAGAACTTTCCCTCTGTGTCTCGTAATATCTTCATAAGTTTGAGACCAAACAACAGACGGGTCGTTGACATTATTTTCTTTTTCCGCCTTTCAATCAATATGTGGGGGCATCATTACTGTATCTTTCATCTGCACTTTCTTACTGTGTCATTTTGGGATACTGTAGGCAAGGGCTGGTTGTTTCGTCCGAATTGTTCTGGCTCAATAGCTTACTTGGTTGAATCATCTACCCGGAAAGCGGAAGCGGAGTCCCGGTCCTATCAGAATGTCCCCACGTTCGTTTTCCCATGGGATGTTTCCTAGATGCACGACTTTACGTCAAAGTCACCTTTGCTCTTTTACAGTGAATCCTATTCAAATCGCCAGGGAAGTGATTAGTGGAGCAAATGAATATGAAGCGCTTCTCTGCATGTACGTAGTCGATTTTGAATAGCTTTCGAATGAGTTCAAATGGTCGCCGTTATCGAGTCCTTGGAAAATCAAGGAATAAACAACCTCTCCAACGGGATTAATAAGGATAAATTTCCATGAATGCAACTTCACCCTTACATATACATGAGGGAAGCGAGGGCTTTTTAAATTCGTAATGGGACTGAAAGTCAGTCAGTCACGAGACTGCTGTGGAGAAGATATTTATAACACCAGATTCGATTAATGAACTCTTAACTATGAATGGTAAACGTTTGATGTTATCATCAGTTTGTTGTCAACGCAAGGCAATTTGGTATTGATGTAACTGCTTCGTAGCTGAAGTAGTTACGATAGAAAGGATCAATAAGGTCCGGATTGACTACTTCGTAAATCCTTAGAGAATTGTATAAGAAAAATCAGAGTTATTGTTAGATTGAATACGTCACATGATATATTCATACGTCACAAGATATATTTAGATACACTGTATTTGATGGAAGAGTGCTTGATGTCAACGTAGAATGTTCATGGAAATAAAATCTGACGTTTTGAAGGGATAAAGTATGGAAGGCCACTGATGGTTATAATAGTGGAACAGTGAAAAACTCCAAAAACCATCAAAAAGCTGGAACATGAAAAACTTCAAAGCTTTTTGATGGTTTTTGGAGTTTTTCAGTGTTCCACGTTTTGAAGGGAGTTAAATAACATCTCAATTAATGTAGATGAAGAGTGACTTTCCAAGAATGTCCTGCTCTTTTTTCTTGTATGAATCTAATCCTATACCGAGGTGTATTCTGAAATAGATATCAGATTTTGTTAATCCACTCAAAGCTTATACTCAGTATGAAATTATGTTTTATAGGAGATCTGTAAAATATTATTTTTTAATTGAACTTTAAGAAGCTCGGCATCGATAAACAAACATGAACCTAATATTCCCATGTTTGATATAGCTCTACATATACTTAGATATTGATACCAAGAAAGAGATTAAGAAAGCGAGGAAATCTCCTAAGCAATATCTGAAAGGTTGTAGTTGATTGAAACCATCATGCCCATTACATTTTAGATTCCTGGTGTAGAAATAAAGCAGTTGTAAACAATGATGGACATGCATCTCAGTCGATAAGAAACTTCTAGCAAAGATGAATGTATAATGTAGTATAGTAATGGAATCAAAATTGGAATGATACGTAGACAATATTCTAGACGTTTTGGAATTTGGAATGTTTTTTCTTTTGAGGGTCCTCTGGTACTTTATTGATCATAGTGATCGACAAGAAATGGAATTGTGCAGAATGGCATGATTCCAACCATTTGGGCTCGATCTACCTAAGCGTTCGTGTAGGAATGTGTAAAATTTCATCAATTAATTCATATGCTTGAGGGATCAACTTCAAAATCTTTGTATACTGAAGAGAAAATCCAATGATACCAACTGCAAGCTTTGAAATGGATGGAAATCTTACGATAGTGATGAGAAACTTCTTATGAGAGGAGGACAAATTACATCTCCAGGACCTCAAGAACTAGATTTGGAATTGATGCAGGAGGTATTAAAGCTCTTCTCGATGTTAAAATTCACTTTTACTCTATATTCGTTATTTACTAACGCTCACGTCTCCCTTTCTGTACGTTCACTTAATTTCTATATCCGCAAACTTAGATATAAACTGCATTTGGGGTTGGAGGTCGATGGGGCGTTCCTCCCCCATTGATTGCTTTGTAGTTCAAGGAATTTTCCTAGAATGAGATGATAAGCCTGTATTTATATTTATTGCGAAATTTTTGTACAATTACTATGCTGTATTTATCACATAAAGTGGCATTTAAAAGTTACTGGAGAAGATTTCACTAGATGAATGTCATAAATTGCCCACTCCCCATTTGACAAGCCTCTAGACCTGCCCCTGATGAGGATTATAAGCTAGATTAATATAAAATAAGGTCGAGGCTCAGATAAATTATTCCATAGGATACCAGTTCCTCGCGCTTGACTTAGAGAGACGCTGAGGAAATATGCAGCATTGCCCAACGTGAAGAAAAGAATATTAGGGATGAAATCTCTACAAGTTGAAATCTCCATAGTTTGAAAGTTTTCAATTTTGGTAGTGGTTAAGAACGTTAGATCAGATCTATAACTCAAGAATCTAGGGGTTTGGAAAATAATTTGGATGAACGGAAAACAGAAATAAACTCCTAGGCTATAGGAAAAATACTAGCTCGATTTGTATCTATCTGAGGAGAGAGTGTATGTTCAGTTAGTGATCAAGGCAGAGCCGCACTCAGCCTATCTGCCGCCCAGGTGCAAACATGATTTGCCGCCCCTTAAAATTAAATACTAAAAGCATACATTTCCTGATTTGTAGGTAAAAATTATTTTGCAAGACTTTGAAAAACCAGTGTTTCATGACTTCGTTCCCCAGCTTACATTGATCACAAAATATCAGTAACAATTAATCATGCACATCTATGCTGACACAGTGAATGGTCATTATGAGTTAATAGTTCACATTACTTTCAGTATCATTATCTAAGCAACAACAGTCTCCGGAAATGACAATAAAACACGCAGAGCTATTTGCAAACAAGGAAAGACTCCGAACAAATCCCTAGTAAAGATATGTTCCGAAACCTGAGTAGAATTTATTCTCGATACCCGAAAATCTTTTATTTATTCCAATTCTTGGATTAAATCCACTGAACAAATATTCCTTTCTCGTCTTATCCGTAATTCTTTTCTCTTAATTTTTGCAAATCTTTAATTATATTGTTGTATTAATTGTAATGGTTGGCTACGCTTCTGTTGACACCCATTAGATGCCGCCGCCCGGGTGCGATGCAGCCCTTGCACCCATAGGGCGGCGCGGATCTGCATCAAGGATACGGTAAGAGGGCAGCAGATTTAGGACTGTTGAATATTTAGTGACAGCTGATATTATTGATACATTGACGAGTAGGACTGTTGACTATCGGACTGTTTGATTATTACTATTTTTTCTCTTACACCACATCACTTTTCTTTGCTATGATAGATATCCTAGATAGAACTGTAGGATGTCCTACGGTCAAAGAGATCTATGAGACTCATTCGTCAATCCGATTAGTCCGTGTCTCTAACCTCACATTTGCTTTGTTCTTGACTGATAAATCTAGATGCTCAGAATCGATGATTATCCCTACATAATTACCTTATTGTTAGTGGTATCATCTAATAAGAGTGGAGCATCATGGTAATCCCTTCAGTGAGGGCAGCTTGCACAATATCATTATCTAAGTATTAATCTAAATTGCATACGTGTAATCCACCTGCTCAACCTCTAACAAAAAGATGGCGGCTATATCATTGGGGTAGTCTTATGCGTTACCAAATAGTTTGTATCATATCTCAAGTAAAATTGTAAGAGAGAGATGAAGAGGACGCGATTGCGAATTCACGAAACCATTATCGATAGATTACTACTATACTCCTAGTTTTTCTTCCGATATTGCAATAAAGTGTTATAGGGTGGTCAGCGTGGTGGACGGCTTAAATGCAGACTTCAACGCCTGAGTCGGGACGTCTGTTAAACCTAAACACAGCCGCTGTCCGAAAGAAACCAAACTTTGGTAGCACGCAGAACGAATTCTATAACATGTTTTGTGCCTTTTGCATTCGATAGCGATAAATTTCGTGAGTATTGCAGTAGATTTTTTCCATTTTTATTTATTAGGAGGTGGACATCAATATAAGAAGTGAACTTTCATGTCTACTTCAAATGGATCCGAAATGGCGCAGCAGTATTCGAGACTAGGTCGAATGAGGGAAAAGTAAGCAATTTCGTTGACTCTAGGTGGACATACCCTCAGGGTTCTAGTAGTTAATCTTTCCATTCTGTTCGCCTTTCCTATAGCATCTTGTTTATTTAACGATAAAATACTGCTGATTGTAGCTATTATTTACGTATTGTGGGCCTTCGGTGAGCCATATGGGTGTTCAACTTCAGCGAAAGCAGTTCTGGGTTCAATTCCCGGTGGGGGACTCCCGTGCGAAATGACCTTAGCTGTCGAAGGACTTTTAACAATACTACTAGTAATACTAATTATTTTGACGCTCAAGCTCTAAGGGGTATCCTGAATTTTGGTACTTTACGCTAAAATAGTTCGAAAGACATAGCAACGAACTTTTTATATTCATATTAAGCTGCCAATCTTTGCACAAACTTAGAAATTCCTTTGTTATAACGCAAAGTTCTTCTGTAAGATACTGCTATCATCTTCTGCCACAAACTCTAACAAAGTCTCCCAATCAGCGATATTCTATTTTATATTCTGTTCTATAATAAATATTCTTGCAAGAACGATGAAATGAATAGAGCAGCGACCCGGGAAGTGGAAGATCCAGGTTCTAGTCCCGGTCCTGTCAGACTTTTCATGTTCGTTTTTCCTTGGAATTCAATTTTTGTACGCAACTCGTGGTGCAAAAGTTGTAGTAGAAATATGTATTAAGTAGATTATTTAAGGATTATATAAATTAGCGAGTTACAATCCACCCGTAATCCTGATTAGTTTGATTACGCTTAGTAAGAATGGGAGCCGAAAACTAGAGCAAAATACATGACGATTTCGGGTTTCTGTTTACGCTCTAGATTTTCAGTTTTCCGGTTCGGATTCAGTTTTTATTCCGGCAATGGTATCGGTTTTCTTCGGTTTCAGTTTTGCCTGCGGTTACGGTTCGGTGCCCTAATTTCGAGACCCGGGTGAGCAGCGGGACGGACTGTAGAAAAGCGGGACTATGTAGCCTGAAACGGGACATCTGGTCACTGAACCTGAGGTGGAACCTTTGGTCATCCTATTTGCATCCTCTTGCAATGAGAGACGATGATTTCCTCCGACGAACAATTCCCAATGGGTTATCGACCTCTTCGGTAATGTCACCTCAATTTGCTATTTTGCGTCACCTCGGGAAACATTTCCGTCCGCGCAACGGCCATATATTATATTTGTAATAAAATTCAACCGCAGGCCGAGAGTAATGAGAGCAGCGGCGGACGCAGTCGTCGGCGGCATAAAAACCGCGGCCAAGGCGTCCAAGTCGGAGATAATGCGGAGGAATGACATGCGCGTGACCGGGGCTCTCTCTCTCGCCGTCGATACCATTTAGACTTTTCGGAATAATGAATGGATTACTTTGCTATATGAGAGGGAATACGTAATTGAATGCAAATTTTTCGGACGAGCGGGTCGCATACGATTTTCTCACCGCCACAAATGAATGGTTGCACAACATTGTTTTTACTTAAAAATCGATCGATGGGCCTGTCGCACTTTGCATCAAAACGCTTATATCGATCGATGTCGTCTCGAAAGACCTACGTCTTTGATACCTACGTTGATAATTTAGTAAGATCCATCACATAACGCTATCCTAAGTTTATACTAAGATTCCTCTCTCTGGTCCCCTGTTAGATAAAGGAGAATTTCTTGGGCCATACAGTAAGCAGGGCCACAGCTCGACAACACAAGCATTGCAAGGGATGGCAAAAGTTTGGGAGCGAATGTTTTGATTTACAAGCCAAATTCTTACTCTGATACGTTGAAAAAAATCAAGAATTACATCAAATAAAAGGAACGTATGGAAAACTTAAGGATATACGTTTTAAAGATATCAAAATAATTGAAATGCGTACTTCGTATTTTCCACAAGTTTATTTTAAAATTCAACCGGTTTCGACCATGACGGTCATCCTCAGGACCTGAGGATGACCGTCATGAAACGTTAAACCCACATGAGAATATACCAAATTTGAGAATGCAATGAATAAAATTTACTGCAAAGCTTCTTAAGATTGAGCTATCTAGGTTATAATTTAGGAAAATCACAAATAGTTCTGTGAACAATTAGGAACATTCACCGTTCGAATTACATCATGACCTTTTTCTCTATAAAATGTGTTCGTGTGCATTTCTGGATTATTTTAAATGTTTAAGTAAGTTTGGTCGATCTTTTCATTATGTTCAAAGTAATAATAAAGATTATCCTACTACCAATCAATTCTGGAAGGCGTTTGTTGGGTTGCATAAGAGTAGGGAGATGTTTAAACTTTCTCTTCTCCAAAGCTCGACCATCTAAAAAGGATTTTGACTATCAGGGTCGGTTCTAGGTGGTAAGCGAGGTAAGCAAAGATTCGGGGCTCTGAGGGCCCTGAGAATGATTTCTTTCGCATATTATATGGAAAAGTGGACAAGGATTATATGGAAATATGAACAAGCACCTCCGTGTGACTTCGCATTGGGGTGCCTGAGTGCCTAGGGCCGATCCTGGCCTCCATACTGGGATACTGGGTGCTTAAAATATGAAGATGTTTGTATATTCTAAATAGTAGTTAATAGATTATAAGTTAAGAAGTATTTAATGGTTAATATGCTGCAAAGGGTTATTTCGAAGAAGATTACTGCCGCACTTGTCGAAATTGTTATAGTATATTTCGTTAAATTTTGGATATGAACTTCCTAACTCCATTACCATAAAATTAAACCCGTTCGCTCACTCGTAGCTTGCACGCATCTTTGTCCTCCCCGGGACTCGAACCGTAAATCATTATGCTAATTGGTCCTTACGCCAAGCCTTCCACCACCGGATCCTTCCGCTGTCATCCGATATTTTGACCTTTTTAAAGGAATCGATCCCTCATTATTTTCTTGTCACGTTATATTTAATCCATATTTTCCATTAATCCCTCATCTGCTTTCCGTTAGAGAGGCTGTTTGATAGTCCTAAAATGCACGCCTGGATACATAACCATTTCATTGTCTAAGAATCATACGCTTCAGAAGCCACTGGAAATCAAGGAGTGAGGCCGTTTGTCACAGCATTCTTCTTAATTGCAGCAAAACGACGAATTGAATAACCCTTTCCATTCTATACAATACCAAAAGAAAGAGGTCTCAGGTTTGGTTATCGGTGGGAGCCCATGTTTGAGAAATGACCTTAGCAGTCCAAGAACATTTAACAGTACTAGTAATAAGAAGTACCCGAATGACTGTGACATTTTTCCGCACGTTTTAATACACGTAGAGCCTCCGAACATCAATACTGCTTCCGAAGGAAACGATCACTTCCTGCTTCCTTCTTCGGCCTCTACCTCCTGGACTCCGGGGCATAATTGCGACTTCACCCCCTAATTTCTTCAATGAGAAAGAATAGGACGTCGTAGGAAATGTTCGAGATAAAATTTTCTGATCTGATGACCAAGGATTCCTCACCAACGAATTCACCTTCCCACATACTTCTTCCCTCATCTCCTTCCCAAAAAGGGTAATCCCTTAACCTCCAACCAACCACCTCCTTACCATACCCCACCCCTCTCTGTAATATATACTGTGTGCTCCTACTTCCCGTACTAGACGATGCTACTACGAGGGTGAAACTGGTGGAAAGTATTAAAACGTGTGGGAAATTTCCAATTTTTTTTCTCTTCTGTGATGTGGCTTGCCACTAGTAACCTTTGAATTTATTTAAGAGAAATACCTAAATAAAAGCCACTATTCAGGGCCACTCATACGAGTACGTCAGTAGTTCTCATATTATCATTACCATGACCAAAATTGATGCATAATTTAATGGGAAAAAAGTAATTTTGCTCTATTTTCTACCAAAGAAAAAATTACAAAATAAGTTAATTAAGATATTGAAGAAGGAGCTCGTTAAATTAAAAAGTGATAAATAATTGCACAATTTCGTATGAACAACTGAAATAGATTCCATTCATGAAGTTAAAGCTCCAGAAACTTCTTGGATTTATGAAAGCTTTTTGAGATTATAAAAATATAATCATCAGTTTGATATTCTTGTTGTTTAAATTATCCCTGCCATCATTCTGCGTGGGTAAATAGTATATTCTCCTAACAGTTATCACATTCTCTTTTTAGCGACCCTAACTATCTTACAATATCGTATATAAACTCAAAATGAGCCATCGAAGATACCTTGGCTCTCTTTACTTAGTTCTTCCTTTGCAATTTTTTGCCAGTATAATTCTAGAAACTTTTTATTACCTCCGCCCAGCCGTTTTCGAGCTTATAGCGGGACGGATTCATTAAGATTCAGCAGTCAATTTGCATATTACAGCCATTCCGGAAAGCTAATTAGCGCGATGGTGTCCACATAATTTATGACTCCACCCCGGGGAAAGTTAATTAGCCAATTTATTCTCACGTTGCTTAGAGGTGACCCTGGTAAGCTTGAAGCCGTGTCACTGTTCATCGTCGACCAATCAAACGCCCATTCCTCCCCGCGGTCAGCTTTTTCAGCCCCGGGGTGGATTGGGGTGTGGGCAGGAAAGGAGTGGCGGGCGTTACCGGTTGGCAGCACTGCAGGTGTCGGCCGTACGTAGGCTGGGATGCTGTCCGATGGTCCATGTGCCCGCTGAGAAACGGAGATGAATCTCTCGCATGCCAACCCCGCGCCTTCATCCCCCCTTTCCTCGGTCATGCATCCCCTTCCATTTGTTTTAATGTGACTGCCAGAGTTTCTCGTTTTCACTCTCGTTAACGCATTCGCAGCTAGCGGTAACTGGACGTCTTGTGGAGTTTGATATTATTTTATCGAGGAGTTGGCGTGCGTACTCTGCAAAACTGTGGGATGATTTCTGTGGCCAAAACGAGATACAGTCAGCCTGCGTGTTATTTCAATTTTTTTAACGTAAAACAAAATAGGTGATTGAGAAGGCGGATCAGAGTCTGATGTTTATAAATATCTTCGTTTCTGTTTTGTTGTGCCGTCGTGAGGGGGGAATAATGAGCATGCGGCTTAAAAAGCTCGTTAACCTACCAATATACATGAAATTCCTAATTTCGAAAACGGCTCAATAAACAGTACTTCGTATTCTTTAGATGGTGTTCCAAAGCAAACGTGATTCAAGATGTAAAGTTAGGCCACTGCACCAGGAATTTTTCTAATTTCTGTCGGTGATTTAACAATGTTGAAATATGGTTCAAATTATAGGGGAAATATAAAAATGTGCGAAAACTCTATTTAGCTGTTCCTTTTTTCTTCTGTTTTATTGTCCAGAATATAGTATTATTCAGGTAAATTAAGAGTTCTTAAGTATCTTACGTTATCCCGAATTTACCATTATGAAACCCTCGTTTTCCGCATTCCACATCCATCTAGTTTCCGTTTTATACTGTCTTCAGCCGAGCCATATTCATTCAGCCTTATTTCTTTACCTGGAAAAATAGAAAAAAAATCTCTCGGGTATTTTAACCTAAAACGATATCGTTTTCAAACATTTTCCTTAAGACTGTTATTGAAGACTCACGTAAAAATCGAAGTCTGAATATCTGAGCGAAAAATATCATTACTGAATTTGCCATCCTTTCTGTTGTATACAAATAATGGTATGAACTTTGAATCTTCTTCAGTTCACCTTTCATTTCCTTACACGATATCTACGGATATAGGCATTGGCATTTGACCCTAATATTTTCCCAAATTTTAATGTAAGCTTCATTAATAAGGAAAGAACGTAACAAATAAAGGGTCTATTAGATTTTTTTATGTCTTAAAATAATAATAATTATCTATTACATATATTCGTATGTATAACTAGGAAATAAACTGACACCCTAAGCTACTGGCGTCATTT